>WSXT02206761.1:2375-18159 GCA_011762715.2 Neuroterus valhalla
GTAGGAAGAAGAATATAATCTATAGTTTGGTGAAAATATATGTAACACTTTGATTAATATGTTAGCTTCACGTTATTGATACAAAAATCGAATTTTTTATATAAAAATATTTTGGAATTATATGTTCCAGGAAAGTCTATGTACGTCAACTTACACTATCTGTTAGGTGACGGGTGCACATAATTCTCGTTTTATCTGGTTTAATGTCATTTTTAATATATTAAAAACGAAATACTACAAGTTCAACGCAAGCCTGGAAAGGAATGTGAACATCGCCACGCGTCCAAGGGCATGGTTTATATTCGGCGGCCTAATAATTAGACAAATGTGAATTTTGTTAAATAATTTTAAATATATATAAGGGCATGTCTCTCTGACCCATTCGAGATTTAATTTGGATTATAATTCAATTCGGTCAAATCCCTTTCGAGTTAGGCGTAACTTGTTTGAGTCTTCCAATTAGTCATTTTGTACCACTGGGGATCACGGCCATGCATCCTGATTCTTACACACATACTTTGCTTCCATCACATACATACACCTCTTCATTCAAGCTCTTGTTTGTCTATGACCTTTTATTTCTTCTCTCTCTAGAGTCTCAGTCACACATTCTAACTATGCATCTTCGGTCCATGCCTTTGTACGTTACCGTTCATCTCACGTAGATACAGTTGTTTAGTTAATTGTTCTACTTTCAAGGCCTCAACATAATGAAACAATCTTAAAAATTTATATCGCTCTTTTCATTATTCTTTCTTCTATATCACGTAGGGGGAGGTGAAGGAGAGGGGAGTAGAGTAAGGTCTGATCGAAGGGGAAGAGAGGTTTATGAAGAGATGAAAGATAGGGTCAAGCATGATTTTAGAGGGTTTTGGAGAGGAAGCCAGAGGGAGGAGTGGTTGGGAGAGTGAGGGCACGAGAGATTAGAATTTGGCCACTTGCGTACGCAGATGACATAGTGTTGCTGGTGAAACTGTGAGGAGGCACTGGAAGAGATGATGGAGAGATTAAGAAGGTACCTGGATAGGAGTCAATCAGAGTTAGATGCAGAAAAATCCAAAGTTGTGGTGTTCAGGAGAGGAGGTGGAATGGTGTGAGAATTGGGAAACAGGTTGTTTGCAGATGACTTTGGAAGGAAGATGAAGCTATTTGACTCTCTTGTGATGAGCGTGCTACTGTTTGGAGTAGAGGTGTGAGGATGGAAGGAAAGCGAGGAAGTAAATAATGAACACCTAGTTATATCATCAGAAGGGAGACAGGGAGGACAAGCTTAGGAATTCTGACAGATAGCCAGGCATGAAAGTATGAGGATAAATTCCTGGAAGAGAGGAGAAATAGGCTGGTAAGGGAGTGTTGGCGAGAGAAGAAGAATAGGAGAGGAAATAGAAAGATAGAGGATGAGAGAGAAAAGTATTTTCGAAAAAATGATCTGCATCAGGATTAAGTGAAAAGAAGTCACAAGGAGGTAAGAAAAGTGTATGAGATTGTTAAGAGGAACAACATGGAGAAAGAAAAGGCAGAAGGGGAGGAGAGGATAGGAGGATAAAGGTTTAATGAGAAATATATGGGTGGAGTATGCCGATGGAGAGAGCGAATTATTGGGTGAGAAAGAGAGAAGGGAAGCCAGGAGATAATATCGAAGATGAATGGGAATGAGTAGAATTACCATGGAAATAATACTACATGAAGAAGAGGAGAACAGGGCAATTGCATGGGCGAAGGGGGTGTTGGGTAATATGGAAAGGAAGAGAAGGAAGAAGGAGAAGGAATGAATAAAGATAGGTCTGTAAGGAGGAGAGGAAATATAAATGAGGTCATTTTAAACGATGGTAAGAGCCGCGGGGACAGTTTGGCAATGCGAGGCTGGAAAAATGCAAGGAAATGCGTGCGAGACAAAGCGAGGAGGACAAGGCGATGAGAGCGATAGAGTGAGTGGTCATAGTGTTAAAGTATGGATGGATGATATTGTATGAAGTGTGGATGGATATTAGATTTAAATACGCACTGTAAAAAGAGAGTTTGCTAAAACATAGTGGTGTGAGTAAGTCAATTTTTCAAGGCCAATAGGCTGAAGAATCAACATTCATCTATCATCTTATACACCACATTCTTTGGAAACCCAGTCATCACTTACTTTGTCCATCAGGGTTTTACCGCACATATTTCGCAGGAATAGTATCTCAATCGTGTTCACTTCACTCTGATCCTTTTCTTGACAAGTCCAGGACTCGCTACTACACAGGGCAGTGGGTTGAAGCGCATAATTATTTAACGCAATTCCAGCCCCATTGGTTATATTTCCACTTGTATCAATAGCTCGTTGACTGACAGTAATATTTCCACCCCCGTTCAGACGTTTGATAATTTTTTCTTCTATCTTTCCATCAGCAGAATTATAAACTTCAAAAAAACGCGGAATTATGAACTTGTTCCATCTTCTCATTATTTGAGGCAATGTTGCATACTATTTTCTCATTAATTCTGTCAAATACATAGACTTTTGTTATATGGAAGTTAAATTTAGGACTCATGTTTTCGATCCCGGTATTCAGTCTGCTCATCATCGTCTGCATATCCTCAACTGATTCTAATGTAACGATCTGATCATCTGCAAACTATCCATCCACTTACTATCACTGTCAGCAGATCACCAGATCGTCAAAGAAATCCATTCTTAGACATTTGTCCATGTATATGTGTTGAATATTCTATAAGGACATAACGCATCATTGCCTAATACCTTTTACAAGTTTAAACTAATCACTCAGTTGCCCATTTACTCCTACACTCACTTTGCTACTATAGTATATTGATTTGACTGCTTTGGAAAGCCAACCATTCACTTCATACTATGAAGAGACTTCCCTAAGCTTCTCAAAGCTTAGCTTTGTAGGCATTGTTGAAAGCTTTTTTCAGTTTAACAAAATCATAGAAAACAATTTTATTCTCGATATCTTATTCATAAGTATTTCATCAACCTTTTTCTTGTAGGCTAGGACAATGATCACCTTCCTCCAATCATTTGAAACTATATAGTTCACAGCACAAAAGTCACAGAAACAGGAATCCACCAACGTTCTTAAGTATTCTCGTGGTTATACCATCTGCACCAACTGGTTTACTACTTTAAAGTTCCTTAATAGCGGATATAATGTCGTTGAATATTATTCTTCTTTCAGCATCTTTGACCAGATTGTCTGATATATCATCCTCTGTATCATCGTTCTCATGGTCCGAGGCCTGAATTCCATATGATTCCTTGCGGAAAACACTTATACCGTCTTTTATTCTGTCCTAATCATATACTATTTTACCATCAGCATTCTCAATTTCAACTTCTTTAGTGCTATCACTTTCTTTCCTAGTCTTTGCAACCCATTTCTAAAATATTTCCTTATATCCCTTGAAACTATTTTTGTATCTCCTTCCGCTCCAATTCCATCCTTACTGGCTTATACTAGTATTCTTGCTATCATATTCTTATTCTTATAATCACTTTCTAGCCTGGTCAATTCTTCATCGCTCACACAACCTCTGCATTTCAATTTCCTTATTTGGTCTTCCAGTCCTGTTTACGATGACATAAACATTTATTTTACTTTTCACAATATCCTTTTTTGCTTCTGGCTTTACAGTAAAAACATAAGTGTGAACTTTGTTACAGGTTGAATCGAACAGTAAAATTTTTACATCTCAATATATTTTCATCTCATAGAAAACCGAACCCGCTTTTACCCTTGCTCAAGAGATAAGACCTACGAAATACAGCTTGTTGAAAATAATTCTATTATTGAATTTTGTTTTATTCAGATAATAACTGACAAGCAAGGAAATATTCTATAGAATATTTGTCTATATTTGTGCATAGAATATGGCACTTTGTCCACTATTATATACTCATATACTATTGCACTGAAGGCTTGCCCCACCAAGGATAAGTCTACTGAATTCCAAGATTGTCGATCATTAATGAGGAAATCTGTGGGGATGAGCAGGAAGCATGGTGGAGCTGTAATATACAAAAAATACGCGCACACAACGCAACCCGTTCGCACACGTGCGTGTATTATTGAGAAATATTTATCCTTTGTGACATCAGAAATATGAATTTGTACCAAAATGCAGGTCGATAATATTATGTTATAATTTTTCCTGAAGATGATCCCTACGGTCCTGACTGTTCACGTTTAGGCGTTGATTGCTTTAGTGTAGACGCCTTCCGGACCATGCCGAACCTGCTTATCAAAGCGAGACTCTAATGTATATATAATATAGACATTAAATATCATATTATCCTTACTATTTGATACTCATATTACATGTAGTTTTCTCAGCAATATGTAATTTCCGAGAATAATTAATTTTCATAGTCTCATAGTTCCACTTCTGACTTTATTGTAATCAATGTGAATGATTGGGTTTTAATTTGATGGAAACAAATAATGACAATGGTTGTGATACTTGATTAAAAATAGTTTATTTCTTATAGGGATGAGAGCGGACGTTTTTCATTGGGACGTTCAAAACTCGTTTCTGGTCTTCGGCGCCTTTAGTGCCCTTGACATTAGAACTTGATTTCTAAATATTGCACTAAATTAAATTGGTTTGCTTCATCCCGTGGTGCATACTGTATTCTCCACATCGCATGGTGGTAATCTACGGATTTGAGTTACGTGAAGCGGGCCGGACATTGCTATTTGTTGATCGGAGGGAAGAACTGAGAAAAAACATCGTGACAGGGGAAAAAGCTCGTGACAAATGGAAAACTACTCGGATTGACTGCCTCCAACGAAGAATTTTGTCCGAGTTTTTTATCTCCGTCAGGGATTTTTTTCTAGTCCGAAGATTTCCTCCCACTTTTTTGCCTAGTCCATATATTGCAACATCCAGCTCGCTTTCTACTATCAATACCCGCGGTTTTCAGACATTTGTTTTCAGTTCTAAACATTGTGCTCACTCAAAACGTCAGAATATTTAAACAATGAATAATCATATGTGAATATCAGACACTAGGTAGAAAAGAACAATGGTGAGGAAAATCCCACACGAGCAATTTTTTATAGACGAAAATCAAACAATTTGAATAATTAAATTGTCAATCCCATTGCATAACTTTACATTGATTTTATGGAAACCAGCAGATCGACTATTATATGAATTGAGGCAAATAGAATGGCCTAAAAAATCTTCGAACTATATGCAAATGAATTTTTACGTCAGCAATAATGTTCCTGATGATGGAAAGGCCTAGATACGATTAGATTTATGGAGACAAAATAATTTACTCTGAACTGACCTGAAGCAAAGAAAAAAAATAGTGTTAAAAATTTGAATTATGGTGGAAAATGACACTAAAGAGTCTGTATTCTAAAAATATTATGCCAACTTGATGCCATTTGAGAGACTGTGACAATCTTACACGTGACTAACTATTTTAATGTTATATATCTGGCCGCTTTGTAATTAGATATATGCATAAATTGTCCTAGAATTCGGAAAAATGGTTTTAAATATTCGAGGGCACGTATGTTTGGCTTATTCAAGTTTATATGTTGTTCATAAAATCCAATTTGATTGATTTTATTCCAGATAGAACTCTGAAGCCCTGTTCTCAGTTATATTCCAAACCAAAAATGAATGAAACTCCACGATTTGAAAGAAGCGAAGAATGGTGAAAATAAGAAAATAATGTAGCGGAAAAGTTTAGGTGATGAATACAGACTAGGTATACGTAAAGTATGTTAGAGCTGTAAATGATCTCATAGGAAATAAATTGCGGAATACAATGACTAAAAGAAAGTCAGATATTCCATGTGTACCGAAAACAAAAAAGAAGGGATGTGACACAAGATGAATAGGGAATGGGCTCAGAATTTGATCAGGAGTAGATAATAAATTGCGTGATATCCAAGGACTAGGTCTGATCATGAAAATAAGAAATAAACAGCATAACAAAGGGTATGAATGTCTATCTCCACGGCTACTTTGAGTTGAATAAAAGTGGGAATGAGAAGACTATTTATCATAGCATACTTTACCTCAGTCGAAATGGACAGTAGGGATGTAGAAGATTTCTCATGGAACTCATTTATTGATATCTAGATTTAAGAGATGCTGGGAGGAGGATCATCCTACTTAGATACATGGATGACTAACTTGTGTTCAATACGAAAGTATAGACATGATGTTTTGTTTTTTTTGACACTCAGAAACAAACGGTATAGTGGGGAAAAATATACCTCCTTATGTTCAGAAAGAGACTGTTGTGTTACAAACACCTGTCTGAGACATTCAATGATATGCATGAAAACTTGGTGCAGAGGCGAAAGCTACAATAATCGCAGGCAGGGCTAGTAGAGAATGCAAGAGATATGAGGGGCTATGAATTTGGAACGGATCACTTGTAAGTAGTTCTAAAAATGAACCTTAGTCAAAGATAGAGGCCAAGAAGCGGTCATCTTAGGTCGAAGTGAACGCGAGTTAGAACAGAGAATCAACAGAAGCCAGAAGTAAAAAAAGGATATTGTGAAAAGTTGAATAAATACGTACTTCATGCATTAGAATTTCTGTGTGGTTTATGCGTTTTGTGTTGCGATTAAAGTTTGATCGCATAATCAATCAAATTCTATTGAGTGATCATGCAAACATCTGTCTACTACTTTGTTTGTTGCTCTTGCCTAGATATAAGAGACTGAGCTTCTCAAAAAAATTAATTAATTTTTGACTTGAATCCAGTTACATTTCTATGATTACTCGATGAAATACTTTTCTTAATAGAGCTTGAATACTTGATGGAGCAATGTTTTGCAGAAGATACAATTCTTAGGTTGTATGTATTCCAATAAATATTTGAAAACTTTATATTTCTGCCAGCGATATTTCCATGCTTAAGTTGTCAGAACTCTTTTTGGCACAGTCGTCACACAGTCGTTGTGTCGTTGTGCGTCGTTGATTTTATAGGTCAGTCCTGCCCTAGTCCACCCTACAACAAGGGTCGTCCATAAACTACGTAGCTTGCATAGAGGGAGGAGCGGAGAGGGTACTGAAAGACTACAATAAGCCACATGGGTGTAGGGGGCTGGGGTTTCGTATGTGGTACGTGGTTTTATATGGGTATGCTTCTATTCTATTTCAAAGGTCACATCATTGTCCTAGAGTTCTTATTCTGGTAACGTCAAAATAGGCGAATACACTTGTCAACTTGATTGTCGCAACGCTGGGAAAAATCGTTTGCCTGTAATAGATAATTTAAATGTGTGGCAAGTCTTATCTTTTGTTCAATCTATTGACTAGAATGAATAAAAATGTTCAACTTTTTTTTTGAATATGGGGGGGGGGGCGGGAAGCTATGACAAACCATATGTTGGAAGGAGGGTTTTAAAAAGTCACCAAAATCTGGCTACGTGGTTTATGGACGGCCCCATCCGTACAGCATCATACTCTTCCGGCATATCTAGCTGGAATTTGATCTTATCCGTCAGCATATTTTTCAGGATCTCAATTTGCTCTTTCTGCATGTTATTCTGGATCCATAATAATTCTTTCAGCATATTTCGAAAGATCTTATTCTTCTGTCTGTTATATTTGAACGATTTTTAGTTTTTTCCTCCTGCAAAGAAATGCACCATATCCCATTATAATACCAATTGAATATGAGCCATCAATTCATTTCTTCCATAACTACTTGTAAAATATGATTTTTCATCATGAGTATACTTTGTCGTCCCCTTTATTTTTTGAAAACTAGTTACAAGAATTATGTAGGTCACATTCCTTCTTTCATCTAATGTCCCAAGGTGGCGCGAGTGCACCTCTGTGACTGCTTGCAGGAAAAATGTAGTTCACAGCCCTATTCTCTCCCAACGTCTCGTGAGAATCAGAAGGCGCCTCAGTGACTAGTCTAGGAAGTAACGTAGATCACATTCAAATTTCATTACAAAGTGTCATTCAGGATGTAAAGGCACCAATATTATTGGTCTCGTCAGAATTAAAAGAAACTCGTGCGGCTAGTCACAGGTAATTATGTACGTCACATCCTCAGTCTCGTCCGACGTCTCGTAGAGGCCGGAGAGCGCACCGGAGACTAGTCAAAAAGATAATATAGGTCACATGCCTACTTTCTCCCAAACTCGTGAGGGTTGAAAGGCACCAGTGTAACCAGTCGGAGAATAATTTTGATCACATCCTTAGTCCCTACCAACGTCTCATAGAGGTAGGAGAACGCACCTGCGATCATTTAGAGAGATAAGGGAGTTCACATCATCACTCTCTTTAACGTCTCATAGAAGACAAAAGTTCACCTCAGTGACTAGTCTGAGGAATAATGTAGGTCACATCTCTAATCATTCTTAACGTTTCGTGTGGTAAGGGAGGGGGGGGGGGGGTTGCACTCCTGTGACTAGTCCGAGAAATAATGTAGGCGCATCCCGATTTCTTTCCAACGTATCATGTAGGATAGGAGGTACCCCCGTAACGAGTCGGAAAAATAATGTAGGTCACATCCATAGTCCCTCCTAGCGTCTCGCAGAGGTTGGAGAGCGCACTTTTGACTAGTCAAAGAGATAATGTAGGTCACATCTCGACTTTCTTCCAATGTCTCTTGTGAGAGAAAAAGTTACCCAGACACCAGTCTAAGGGGTATTGTGAGTCACATCCCTACTTCCTAACAACGTCTCATGGATGGGGAAGGCACCCCTGTAGCTAATCGGAGAAATAATGAAGGTCACATTTTTTGGCCCTTCCAACGTCTCGTAGAGGCCGAAGAGCGAACCTGCGACTACTTGGAGAGAAAATGTCGGTCACATGACTACTTTCTTTCCAAATCTCGTGGAGGAAGAAGGTCGACCCTGTGACTAGTTGAAGAAGTAATTAAAGTCACATCCCTAGCCCCTCTCAACGTCTCGTAGGAATGGCGCCCCTGCGACTAGTCAAAGAGATAATATAGGTCACAAAACTACTCTCTCAACGTCTTGTGGAAGTTAGGAGGTCATTCCAGTGACTGGTCAGAGAGGTGATGTGGATCACAAGCGAAGCCTGTTCCAAAGTGCCGTGGAAGGCGCGGGAGCACCGTTTACATCGGTCACAGGGATTATGTAGGTCACGTCCTTACTCTCTTACAATCCCTTCTGATGGTGCAGAATTTCGGTACGTTTACTATAATAGATGCTAGGAAGAGGATTGAGATCCGACATATTTTGTCAGAAGGGTATACTCGACCTATGCAGCAAGTTCAGAGAGAGATATCAAGTCGTGATGAAAATACTATAGATTGAAGAAGCCATAAACTTTTTTTTCTGAAACAAATCGATACTTCTTGCTGCATTAGGAATTCCTCTGAATCAATAGCATTCAAGGCCAGTAACCACACACTGGATATCAACGGTGTTTGTATCCCTACATTTCATCCTTCCGAAATTCTTGAAGTGCATATGTAATATACATATATATATTTTCCCGTTGTGCCGATGCGAATCCGCCCCAAAATTTAGTCCTACCGTAAATCCCCCGAACATTTTTTCTAGCTGTGTTCTTGATAGCATCTGCTTCTGAACTAGGGTGATAGTAAATAACATTTTTATCTCAGTGTTACAACAGTCTGACAGCTCTCTCAGAAAAAGATATGAGAAATAAATTGCTACTGTTGGTAAGGAACTTCTCGCAGAAACCCTATGGTCATGTTTATCATTATTTTTTGGGAAAGAAATTCTTGCATAAACAATATTGATGTTCTTCAAACATCTCATTCAGCTCAAAATAAAAAATGTGTAAGCTTCTCCCGAAACAACTTGAACCACGTTTTGGTATATTGTGAACGAAATCAGAATCTAAAAGCGCATTCATGTACATCATCTATACCCTAATTTTTATTTGCTGAGCTCTGCTTAGAGTCGGTTGTTATGAGGTGATATATTTTGATCTCCATTTGGGCTTTAAGGAGAGTGGACAGTTATTAAATATAATGAAAATAACTCAATGCCAATATTTTTAAATTCTCATCAGAGGAGGTATTAGACTTGTGTACAATTTGCCCCACCCCTCTACACGTTTTCTTCAAATGTTCACTTTTTGACACCCTCTATTTCCAAAAAAAGAGGGTTTCACGAATTTGTCGGTCTGTATTTCGGTATATCTGTACGTTTGTTTATCTGTATGTATATATGTATGTATGCATGTATGTCTGTTAGCACGATAACTCTTGAAAGAACTAAGCCATTTGGTTGACCTTCGATCCACTCTTTCAGTGTCAGAAAATGAAGGTCAAGTTTGTTATCCAGATATTTTGGTGAAAAATTCAAAAAGTGAGAGCATTTTGAAAAATTTTTTGACCTTTTTCTTTAAGACCTTTCTTTTTCAAAAAACTAAATGTTCAGCTCCCTGTAGTACGTAATAAGTGGAACAATTTATCTTGATGATTTTTTTATGAAAAAAAAAATTGTCAGATTTATGGCGTTTTCGAAATACAAAAACAGAATCCAAAATGACAATTTTTAGCCAAAAAACGCAAGTTATGAAGAAAAGTTAGAGAAAAAAATGATTATTTTTGAGAGCCCTACCAGATGATCCACATCACTTCTTGAATTTTCTCAAAAAATCAGAAATTAAAATTTTGGTAGCACAAAAGAAAAATGAAAAATAGAAAGTTTCATTTTTTGGTCAAACTATGCAAAGTACGGGGAAATATAAATGAAAAGGGATTGTGCCCCAAAAAAAGATCTACAAATTTGGTAAAATTCACTTTTTTGAAGGGCAAAAAGTTCTTGTTTTATTCATGAAAACCATAATAAAAATGCAATTGACACAAGCTTAGGAAAAAAAAAACAAATCGACACAAGTTCATTACATGGAAAATATCTCTAAATGTGTTCTTAATATTTTTTTAACGGGATATGAATTTCCCATTTCAATCAGGAAAAATAACTATAAATATGAAATATTCAAATTTTATAAAAAAGGACGAAGGCTAGGACAGATGATTGATAGATGTAAGTCGTACACCCGAAAGAGGATCTATACATTTGTCATAATTTTTCCCATTGGAAGCGTAGTTTTTGATTCAATCATGAGAATCAAATAAAACATTGCAAAATTAAATTTCTAGGAAAACTACTCAACCTATGAAAAAATGAGTACACAAAACTTCTCTAACGTTTAGGACAAATTTCGAACGAGTGCGCAGCACGAGACACGCGATGAGAGTGTATTCGATAAAGCCGGAGAAGTTTTAACAAAAGAGAATTCAGAATTATCAAATTAAAGTAATCGACATTTTTCTTTCGATTTGTGAAAGCTCTACATGCGAATGTAGGAAGGTACGAAGACTCATACTCGAGCGTGGAGCGCGAGGAGAGTTCATCTTCGATCACGAAGCTCGAGATTCGACAGACGTGCCCCCAAGGCGTGCTCAAACTTGCGAACGAAGGTAGGTTCTGAACCACCAAGAGGAACAGCTACTTATTACTTAGATACAAAGCTCAAGTCAATATTAAAATTTTCAGAGCAGGATTAAAAGGCATTTTTTCGTCTAAAGGTTTCCCAGTCGTCCAAGTTTTAACTGATCCTCATGAATATGGACTCACGCAGACGATACTCTCTCGTCTACGCTCTACTCTAGAAAAGACAAGATAGATTGAGAAAAGCGAAGGAAGAAAGGGGCTTCGAGTCGATAAAAGGGCAAAAGCTCTCTGAATTCCAGGAGTTTCGAGGTGAAGGTTTGAAGATCGACGGAGAAACGAGCAGGAAGCCACGACAATGATTCTCCGGATGTAACGTTTTATAATTACTGCTGGGTTCTGCTCCAAATGTGCGACTTGGGGGTGGGTGAATTAAAAGAATGGGTGGGTACTTTTAGTGGTAGGAGGGATCAGAATAGAAGTGGAATTTGTAATAGTTGAAGCAGTTCCAACGGATAGTAGCTATCACTATGGTACTAATAGGATAGTGGTAGTTGCAGTGGTAAAAGAGGGTAGAAGCAGGTACTAGGTACTAGGTAGAGTCGGGTCATCGGGCGCTTCAGGAATGCCAGATATTAAAATACCGCAGACTCTTCAGCTCGTACCAGGACCTATCTTCCCTGCAACCCTTCTTCATTCACCACCCTAGTTCTCCTACCCTTCGACCCAATCCGAGCTTTATCCTGCCTCACCCCAATTTTATCCTTACTTTGGCCTGACACCGAAAACCTACCTACGATCTCTTTTACTCTTGCACTTTTCTCGCACTGTCATTGCGTGAAAAAATTGAAAGATGGAGGACTGTTCCTCGTTTTCACAACACCCTGGTGTCCATTTCAAACCAATATAGCGAGTTCGGTTGCTGCAAATTTTAACGGATGGAGTTAAACACACTCCTGAGAATTCCTTCGCAGCATTCCAGTGGGAACTTTATGGCGACAGATGAAATATGTGCACCTGGTATGCGTGAATCATCTGATAAGTCTAGGGTCCTCTTAATTGAAAGAATTAATTTTATTGTACTCACAAGGATTTCGGAAAAGAGAGTATACACTCGACTCACCTGGAACAGAGAAGAAAATATGTGTTAATATAGTTTGTGCCAAGGAATGACAATTGTAAGGCGAGACTAGAAGGAATATCTTATACTCTCTAATCTTAAATCTCTTATTGTTTGATGCCGACTGTTGATTCTGAGTGGCATGAATCTTCCCTTGGAAGTTACTCACGTAAGCATTTTCCGTAAAAGAGAATAATAAAAAGGATCGGTGGCTGAATGAATCCGACTCAAATTGAGCGGCTGCGCTCTCGAAAGGCTTGAGAGTCGCCTCGGAATTTTCGGGAAGCTATGTGACCGCAAGGCTTATTGGACATTCCAGTGCAATGTCAAGCATGCACGCTTATAAATAGTGAGATACGCTAAAACGTGTGAAGGTATGGCACTCGGTTCTCACGCGGACATTAATACCCCATTTAGAGTTGAGAGTTTGGTGATTTGCTCGAGCGAGTTTACCACAGCCAGCCTCATTCGACAGCGATCGTTCTGTGTTCGGTCTCCAAGTCCAGTGGGTGCGGAAAGAGAAATTAACCAAATTTATTTTAAATTGATTGCTCTACAACTCTCTAAAGTTTTGGATTCAATTCGTCATTTCTGAGTTCCTGAGTCCCTCAGAACTCTATTCATCTGTTAAGAGAATCATTTCAACACAAAATTTATTAGTAGTATCCAAACTTCTTTATGGAAACAATCAAAGTATTCTATATTTGCTGCACTGAAAGGTTAAATTTCAAAAATGCTACAAAGAATGTTATTCTATGAAACATAATGCGGTGACTCGAAGAAGTGTTATTGGAATTATTCAGATAAAGATCCGTTATTCAGACGATATCCCTATCAATCGAGCGTTGATAATTTGGTAATTTTATATAATGGTCGGGTATTTCATTATTCGAGGAAATTTATCAATTCGGGATTCGTATGCAATCAGGAATTTTATCATTTAGGGATCTTTCTATTGTGGGAAGTTTACATTGTCGGGAATTTGATTTTTACGGATTTTTCAAACGTTCCATCACTTACACAGGAAAATACAAATAAATAAAATAAATGAATTTTGAATCTAAGAGATGAAATTTCAACTAAAATAATGAATTTACGAAAATAGAAATGAATTTAGAAAAAAAAAGAATTTTAACTTTTAATCAAAATTATTCTTCGAGAGAATTGTTGCGATTCAAACTTAAAAGTTTAGTTTTCAAACAAAGAGATAAATTTTCAACTGAAATGAAGAATCTTCAACTGGGATAGTTGAATTCATGACCCATCGAGACAAATTTCTGACGAGGAAGTTCTATTTGAAAACATTAAGTAAGAATTTTCAACAAACTAGTGTAATTTCAACTGAAAAGATAATTTTCTGCAAAGAAAACGAACTTCGTACAAAGTCCTATATTTTTAACAAAAATGTTCAACTTCTAACAAAGTGTGTATAAGGAGAGATGTATTTACATTTTGAACAAATCATTCGAACCCTCCACCCAAGCAGCATAGTTTTTATCCAGAAATTTGCATTTATAATTATAAAAGAAGATTTTTCTACAGAATGGTTGAATCTTCAACCAAGAAGTTCGAACCTTCCAGTTTAAATTCTTACATTAAATTATTAGTTTTCAACAAAAAAGTTCATTTTTAACGGAATAGTGGAAAACTTAACTATTTGAAATTTATCTTCTTGGCTTCAAAACTCATCTCAAGATTTTCGTTGAAAATATATCTGTTGAGTTGAAATTTAACTATTTCATTAAAAAATCTATTTGAGTGATGATATATTAACTCTTTTGTTGAAAACTTGTTATTCTGGTTTGAAAATAATCGTTTTTGGTTGAGTTCAAGTACTGATGGTTAAAAATCTTCTTCGGTTCAAATTTCAACTATTAAATCATAGTTTTTTTCAGATAAAAGAATTTTTGAAAACATAGTTTGAATTTTAATCAACTGAATGAATCTTGATTACAAGAAATGAATTTCCAACAAAATAAATCAATTCTTAAGCAAATAATTATATTTTCAACTTGAAAAAATTAATTTTTAGAAAAAAATTCGAAGGATATTAAATTTTCATTTAGAAATATTATTATTATTATAGTATTATAGTATTTGCATTTTAAATTCCTTCCCTACCTTTCGGAGTTGATTGATTGATTCAATGTGTCCCCTGAGGGTTTACATTTTCATCGAACCTCTCCACCATTCTTTTACACACCCTACCACTACCTTAGTAGTAAGAAAGGGGGACCTACAGCTTGAGGTGGGTTCCGAACCACCAAGAACCCCAGCCCCAAGTACTTAGAGTAACCTTTTTTCTCAAGAGGTACCAGCATCACGACATTCCGGAGATGAACACTCCCTTGTTAGGCAAGTTTTCACCGCGTGGGCCGCCGAAGTTCTTCCAGGGTGCAAGGCGGGAATCGAACCCACAATCAGCCGGCGTGGGTCCAAAGCGCATGCCTCAGCCCCCACGACCAACTGGCCACGCTAGAAATATTATCGTTCAATCGAAAAAAATACTAATATCCGTCGAATTGTCAATTAGAAAATATAAATTTTCATACAAATAGTTGGAATCTTCACCAAAATAATTAAATTTGAAAAAAATGCATATTCAAGCAAAGAGGGTTGTTTACTGAAAAATTGGAAAATGGTTGAATTCTCAAGCAAAAAAGATGAAATGCATTGCAATTGATTTTCTTAACACGAAATGATGGTTTTTCAAGAAGAAATTATTGATTTTTTGGGAAATTGTTCAATTTCAAACTGTAAAAGACGAGTGATTTACCATAAGGGGTCAATTTTCAACAAGGACAGATTATTCATGCAAAAAGAAAAGGAAATTCAACTGAGTTGTTCGATTATCAATCCAAAAAGATGAATTTCAATCCTGGGATTAAGTATGAATTTTATTAGAAAAATATCCATTTCAACCACATAATTGAATTCAACAAAACAATTGAATTGTCAACTGGAAAATATGAATTTTCAACCTAATAGTTGGCTCAAAACAGTTCATTATCTTCTGGATTCCAAAGATCTGAAGTATCGATTATCGCCAAACATATACATCTTGCGTAATTATTACTTCTATATTCTCATTTTGTGGTACCAATTGAATTTAATTCATATTTCTTTTTAATTCATTTTCTATTCATAATTCTTTGGTCCTGGGTTTGTATATATATATATGTATATACAAATTAAAATTTGGTTGAACAACCACCGCGAGGCCCACTTGGGAGCAACTGTCATCCAAAGAATGGCACCAGCTTCCAGTCGAACC
>WSXT02206772.1:0-18156 GCA_011762715.2 Neuroterus valhalla
GTGGGGTCAACTTTCGAACGAAGAAAAGGAGAAGCGGGCTTATTCGGAGAGGGCTTATTCGGAGGTTGCACTGTATTGTGCCTAACAAAAAATCAGCTCAAAATTCTCAACTCGGGCGGGATCTCGAATGTCAAGCATTAACGGGCGCAGTTAGCGCTCGGGTAGATGACTGTTCAGGATTATCGCTAAGTTGTGTGTTTTCTGCAGTTTTCCTCTCCTTTAATCAAATGTTCAGGCGAATGCGAGCGTTTTAAATGAAAAATCCGGCTGCAGACGTTAGGAGTTCCAGAGATTGGAAATCCCACAGGATTGACCACGTCAGGCATTGCTTGAAGGCTTGTTATGAGGGTTGAGGTTGTTTGGGATTTTGTGAAGGATTTTAGTTGAAGGGTTCAATATCTGACGATCTCCTGTGAGAAGGGAGAATATAGATATGTAAAAATCCGAAAAAGGTATACATCGAGTAAAAAATCTAATCTTATTAATCTTCATGACGTTGTCCACCACGAAACAAAATGTAAAAAAATACATTATGTATCGTAGGTCCAAAAAATAATTAGGAACCGAGAGGTACAGCTCACAGCTGCTTTACAACCGAAACAATCACGATAATGTGCAGACAGTTTTCGAAGGTTCCAGAATTGGAAAGGTAATTTCGATGCAAACGCATGTGAGCCATAGAGGCAAACATTAAGACAATTACCAAAACGACTCATGCAGGGTCCTTCTAGTATTCTCTTACGGGCCCCCATAAGGTAAGTCCAATCTCGAGTAGGTTGTGTAACCTGAGAATAGGAGAAGAACAGTCTAGTCCTCCGTACGAGGAGGACTCTCGCACTCATTCCACAAAAGAAAGTAAGAACACTATATTTGCATGTGTCAGATGTGCTTATTTCCACACGTGTTGTCAAAGCGATTATTCCGATTTCAAAATGCCGGAACACGAAATTTCCTCGTTGTATTAGGACCATCACACAACTCATTTTTCAAATCCAATCTATTCTGTGAGAAAAAGCTGTTTTCATTATTTCTGCCGTTAAAGATATATAAAGCGGTCCAAATAGTTCATTTGGATATATATGTGAAACGTGATTATTCAGCGAATGAGGCAGTTTTTGCACGATCGAACCAAAGACAAAAGTCTCATTTACCAAAAATCACTAAAATTTATATCTACGAATCCATATAGTTAAAAAATATGAAGACGAGTATAAAGTGAATCACAAGCTTGAATTCCAATCAAGTATAGTTTTCAAATGTTAAAACAAACATTTTTTGAAGTCATTTCCTCTTGGAAATTAAAAGTTTAATCATTTTTGTGCACTCTTACAGAATTCTGCGCGTCGCAGGGAAGCAATCAAGGTTCTAAACAGGGTGATAGTTCTTCAGGGGTCTGCTCACACTTGGAATCAGACTCAGAATCGGATGTTCGACCTCCACCGGATAGTACAAGACCACTCAGTATGTAACATTCTTTCTAATATGTTCTTACTATAATATTACTAATTGTAAGCATGAACAGTGACTTCCTGAAGTAACATTACTTTTTCCAAAAATCAAATTGAAATAGTACGTTACTAGAAGAAAGTCTACCGAAATTTACTCCAAACTAAGCCCTAAGAAGTGAATATTTCCTCCGATTGTATAAGAATGGGCAAACCTGAAGTAGAATGTACCTACGAAATAGTTTAAGATCTGAACAATGATATTATCGATACAACCTTCGTTAGATATCCAAGTTTAAAGTGTACAGGAACTTTATTAATGTTTATTTTTTGTTGTACAAAAATAGGAACGGTCACATTTCCTGAGTTTTATGGGAGACGCGTTTTACTGGAAGCGGCGGATGGCGCTAAGTTTATAGGTGACCTCGGCAAGTATCCAGACGGTGAGCCGCCACCTGATTGGATGAGATATGCTTCTCTTCATCAGAACTATAACGTTTTCATGGCAACTGTAGATCATGCTCGTTTTGTTTCAACTTCTCCATTTCAAGGTCACCTTGTGATTGGAGGAGAAGATCATGCCAAACATATTCCAGAGATGGCTTATATACAAACATTGCAGAATAGGTTTTATACTTGCACAAAATTCCAAAAATTTAGGGTCCGTGAAGTTTATTCTAATTACGTCTTCCAAGGCCGTATTTTTATAACAATACCAGGAACTCAACTTGTCTATGCAGCATGGTTACGACCATACACGAGTCGCTTGTAGCATAATTTTGGATAGTAATTTATTTGAGCTACGTATTAACGTATTACGTGTCTGGCTTTGATGTTTTTCATTGAGTGTTGCTATGTCTGAGACAGAATCGCTGCGCTTGTTTACTGAAAAACCACGTATCCTAAGCGTGGCGTTTTTCATCTGAAATTAAATGTTTTATTCAATTGTATCTGGATGTATAGATATTAACGATTTGCTAGCATTTGTCTCTTCTCAACAATAATCACATCTTTTCATCTCATAACGAATTTTGTGGTACTGTAGTAAAAAATCTGCGCTTTCTAAGGAGTCATGGACATGGTGGTGTCATTCTTGGTTATAGATGTATTTTACGTATAAGTTGTGTAACACTGGTGAACTTGATTATTAATTGATGAATGTGACGCTTTGAGATCGGGCAATTATTGGTACCTCGAATTTAACTTTAATATACATCAACGCGCATTATTTTTATCACAAAATAATTATCATTTTCAATCTGAATTGGATAGTTATGTTGTTTTTTCTCATTCTGTTTCCTTGAAATTGAATTGATTTTTTAAAATGGGTAAAAAAGTTCATGTTTGAATATTTTGTGGATATCATACTGTCTCAAACTCCTTAGAATGTGTGAAAATATGTTAGGTTGAAAACAACCGTTACACACTGGGTACTGAATCCCTCATATCATTATGGGTCCAATTAAATATTCACAAATATATTTGCAATGCATGACGTGTGATCTTATTATAATGAATAGGCACTGTCTTTACTAGAATAATGGAAACAAAGGTAATTTATATTTGCGCAGAGTAGGAGCAAAGGTCGGAAAACTGTCTGCAAACATCTCTAATGAAGAAGCATTTTTCTTATTTTGAACTCGGCAATTTCGTACAAAGTAGGTATTCCGCACCTTAAAGTAGGAACCAAAGTACTTTTGTCTAGATTTCTCACACTGAGAAGCAGTTTTTAGAATAACGATTTACCATATTTTCAGGATGTCCTTTTTCTACACTATAGGTTAAAGCGCTTATATTGGTTTCATAACTTTGCTTTCTACCAGCATTTTCAGTATTCAAAGAAACATATTTACCTATTTATCCGAAATTTTATTGTAGCCTTTTTTCTGATGAAAGATGCCATGCGTCCTATCATCTATGTATCCTAAACTGCTGGTCCCAAATGAAAATTGCGATTGAATATCCATGAAATCATTGAACAGCTTTAGTTCACAAATGTAACTATACAGTGAAATCCACAGATATTCAATATCAAGATTGTTAGGAATTGTTCGCAATCGACTTTGCAAAAGAAATATAACTAGGACTTGCTGTGTAATATTGAAATTGCAAAGGAGCAAGAACTTGTAAAAAATTGTGTTGGTAGAAGAAACGGAAGACGCCCTGCTAAAAATGATCAATCGGAAATTATTTAAATGAATTGAACGTCACTAATTTTGAATCATTTTCAATGGAATGATTCACTTTCAATCGTGACGTGGATTGAAGTTGAATCTGTTCTATCCATATCTAATTTTAATTATTTTAAATACCGTGAATTGGGATTGAAGTCCATCTTTTCGAATAGTTTTTTATAGTTTTTCGATGTAAACCAGCTCAATCACGTTTTATCTAATATTTTTTAATAGGGTCCAATAGTTTTCTATGTACACACCTTTCAATCGCATTCAATTGAATAATTGTCGGTGTAATTTATTTCGAATATTTTTTTGATACATCCGAATAATTATTGATAAAATACAATATTCGATAATACTTAAATCAAAATATTTCAATATGTTCTATTATTATAGTTCACGTAAACTTTTTATTCCTATTTAATCTAATTAGTGTGAAAATTTTTAATACGTTTGTCGCCCGCAAGGGCGCTCTCAATTTTATTCTAATTAAAAACATTCTTTTTCGTCACGTTTTTTTCATTAGAATAGTTTTAATCTTAAGTATTTCTATGCTAAAAAATGTTTCGTTCATGACATGTTACTTGTCCACTTGTTTTCATTCGATAAAAGAAGTCATGGGCGTTAATCTGTTGCCACAAGTGTGAATGCAGTAGAAGTGGTTGGCTGACTCCGCACCATCCGCTGCTACTGACGGTTCCCGCGTGCCGAGTGGAACCGCCATGGCATGGTGAGACGGCTGGTCTATCTCCCGCGTCCGCGTCAGGACTACCTCAGTAGAAACAAATCCCATGCAAACGGCTTTTTTGCCGCACACTTACCGTCATTTTCTTACTTACCATTTCATTTCCTGCATTCAGGGGAGAACACTCTTCTGCTCGTGGCTGCCGTCACAGCGAACTCGCTCCAAGGGTTCGCTCATTTCTTACTTTCCAAGGGTTCGTCATTTCTTACTTACCATTTCATTTCCTGCATGCAGGTGAGAACACTCTTCTGCTCGTGGCTGCCGTCACAGCGAACTCGCTCCAAGGGTTCGCTTTGAACGGTGGCCTCGATCGTGGCTGGGTCTTACTGGAGGGGCGATGGCAGGGGCCCTCCCAATCCCTCTCCTTTTTTTTATGAAAACAACCGAACTGATCTCAGGTTTCCGAATGGTTACCGAATCAGACCGAACCGAAGCGAACGGTTTCCGAATAGTTAGGACCCAAACGCGTTCATTACGTAGACCTCCTGGAGACAGAGTAGAGTCTGAACGGAGGCAACTAGAATCAAATCGTTTGTTGTTTTATTTTACGATATATTATTAAATATATATAAATAGTTTGAATCGAGAGGACGACTTTGGATTTAGGAGACGACTTCAATTCAAGGTAAACCTTCCTTGCCAATGAACTTTTCTTTATTCTTTTACCAAGATCTTGGGGTGAGCTCGCTTGACGCTGGCACCCAGGCCCGGCAGGAGTAATGGGTTGAGTGGGTAGCTAGACCCACTCGAAAAATCCCGAGTGGGAAAATTACCCACTCGGAATAATCGAACACCATTTATCGCGTCAACTTTTTTTTAGAAAAACGACACGATTTTTATGTTTTTTTTATGTTTACGAATAAAGATCTCATCAAAAACAATAGTGTTAATTTGTTTTTTAATATAAACAACTATGAAAATCATCTCATCAAAATTTGTCTTGATCCACATACTTCCCCTCCCCCCCCCCTTCTCCGCTAAACACGAATTGACTACCTACTCGGGCCGAACATGTCCTGCCGGGCCTGCTGGCACCCATCGACCTGGACGGAGCCTGGGAGTTCGCAGGTGACCAATACGGTCCCACGGTCTGCCCATAACCCTGTAAGCTAACGGTGGGTTGTCCGGCAGTCCAGGGCCCTTCAGCCCACACGTTGAAGAACATCGGAATCACCAATCATTTTTCTGGTTGATGCCCCGAAATCGTCTAAATCAGCGGCATCGGATCAGTCATAGGAGGACGCTCCTACATCCGGAGGAACGAGATCTTGCTCTACTGGAGACCAAGAAGAGAGCTATCGAAGAAGCCAAGTATGAACAAGCACTAGAATACGGCTCCCTACCCATCAAGATAGTGTTCAAGGACAGGACTAACTCTAGGGACAACACTCCAGAAGTCTCTGTTCCTAGGCAGCCCCGCAGGCAGGTAAGCCCGGACCTCAAACCATATCCAAAGATCAGGTATGCTCCCGGAAAACCCGGATTGATCCCAGGACAAGAGGAGCGCTTGGTCTGGCCAATCCTGACGTCCCCTTCTTCATATCCTACTCTGGAATTACCCGAGAAGCATAAAGCATTGGATGTCAGCACTCAATACGAGGAGTCAGGATTCCCTCTCAGCAGGGGAACTGCAACCCAAACAAGAGAGAATCCGCAAAAACCCCCTCCCACTTTGGAAACTCTTAGTGAAGACGAACCAGCCCTTTTGAGCAAAGAGGTTGAAGATCTAAACCTCAGCCTGAGCCTACCCCGTTCTCCTGCGAAAACCCACGAAGTCTCACGCTCACCCACGGACAGCATCGTACTCTCAACTGCATCCATCGCATCGAGTCTTGGGACAGCACCACGACGCCTAATCGAGGCTTGTAGGGAACTTTTTGGAACGGACTCAGATGAGTCTACCTCCGAACTGGAACCAAATAGATCCCAAAGATTGGAACTCTCCACCATAGCAGCTGAGTCGCCGGTAACTCCCGTTTTGCCCAACTTCCGTGTCCAGCCGAAGCAGGTTCAGTACCGGCGAGTATGAGGAAGGAGGTTACCACCCCTCGAAACATCCGGCACGGATAGTAGGTCCCCGGGTCAGCTGTTACAGGAGTTACTCCAGTCCAAGGGCGCACAGAAGAGAAAGCTATTCCTGGACGGCCAAACGGGTGCTTCGGACGAGCGTGGACCTTCTACTGGTACCAAAACAGCGCATAACCATGGACTTATTACAGCAGGCCTTTCATCTAGGCCCATTTCCAGAATACGATCCGTGATAGTGATACCCGCTACCAAATAGAGGAAGCCTTTGCTTTAATCGCACAACTGGCCCTTATAAGGGCCACCAATGAGCAAAGGGGCCAATAAGGCAAGGCACTCATCCAATTCCACTGCTTGAAAGCGCTCCATGGTGGAATCCCTGCTTTTAAATAGGGCCACAATCACAAGCCACAATCGGCCTGTATTAGGGCCACCAAGGGTTGAAACGAAGGTGACCACAACTCATATCAACAGATCTTAATCACCAAAATTGTTTAACACCTCCGCCATTGCGGGTCACGTGTGTTGCCACACGTTTTTGTACTGGCATGTTTGGTCACAATTTCTTGAATGCTTTTTTATGTTATTGAATATTTTCTTATGGAACATACTGCTGAATGAAATATAATTCGATAATTTTAAGTATATTCGAATATAGCACTACGTCTTGGTTATTGAATCCGATTTAATCACTTTCAATTTTTTCAATAAGTTAGAAGTATAAGGAATTCTCATTGCAATTTATCGAATACTTTTTAATAGTTTTTAATACTTTGTAGTATTTGACCTTAGACTGTTATGGAATTTATCAAATCAATTTGTTATTCCATTCAATACTGATAGTTTTCAATAAGTTATTACAATATTTGATTGATTTGGTTGATAGTTTCAATATTAAGAGATGTGCAATGAATTTAAAACAGCTGAATTGTAATACATATTCGATATGTGATTTGAAAATGCTCTAACTACTCATTTTGCCTTTTTTTCTTCATCAAATTGTATTTACATACTTTCAAATAACTGGCAAATTGAAATGCTAGCTAAAAGTTGAATTTTATATTTATTACACAAATATTTATTTTCACAATATTGTATAAAATATTTCCTTCTTATAAAAAATATACGTTCTTATATAGTCACACATATTCATCCACAAGATGTTTTTCTCAAAAATACTAGTATTCATCGGAAATAACTATTCCATAAATCATATTCGATCCATGAATAGTTTTTTAATGTATCGAGGAAAATCATTTTTGATAACTATACAATGCTATTTGAGAATAAGTAATTATTCTCATTTAATACAAATTATTGAACGGGAAGAATGATTCATTAGAATAGGTTTTTTAATGTGCATTGAACGTGATGAAAATAATTCATGGCTCAGGTCACCTAATAAGCAATTTAAAGAAACGTAAAAATTTTACTATTAGCATCCATTTCCATTCAATTTGATTGATCGATATCGGAATATTGTAAGGTATAATATTGAAATTAACGACATACAAATTCAAGTCATAATGATAAGCGTGATTGGAAATAATTCATCACTATACTAAAAATATTAAAACCAGTTGGAAAAAATAAATTCGAGAATAACTCATGCTATTAAATATTCCTAAAACATAATAAAAAAAATTGAGTCATTTTGAATAGTGAAGCTGCATATGTAAGAAAATTACTTATATTTAAGGTTATGGAAAGATAGGATACATTGAATTCTACTAAATATGATACAATAAGGAAATTTTCTATTGAAAACTGTTTAATGTTATTTCATATTAATTTGTTTGAATCCATAAGAATCCATTAGATCAATTATGATCTAATCCATTTTGATGAATTTTATTCATTTTTCTTCGTGGTATACGTATAATTCATTCCAATACAACCTAATTGACTTTTGAAGGATTCAGATTAAGGATTTAAAATTATTACTCTATTCTCAATCATTTTTAATCCAACTTTTTTTAGCAGGGCGTATGATCAAGAGTTTCAATAGGGCTTTGAATGTTACACGATTAGGATTTCTCACTCAACTTTATTATTAGAAACGTCTCATATACCTACAAACCTATTTTATCGATTTTGTGTTCAAATTAGATCAATGTCCCTGCAGGGATGGTATCGGAAAGGTGGTTGGATATTATCATCGACTAGTGCACAGGACTTGTCAAAAAATCAGTGGATTTAACGAATTTCATGATTCTGGGTGATTCCGCATCCCATTATTTGGGAATAAAAAAAAATAATTTGAAAACCCCTTAAGACATCTTTATGCATGTGTCCTTCCAGAGAAGCTTCCATTTGATGTCCAAACATTGTTCTTCAATGTGTTGAGTCTGTAAACAAATCACTAATGATATCTGTTTAAATTGATATAGGCAAATTTTAGGATAATAACGAATGAAAGGTTTGTTTCTTCTCGTTTCTGAACAGCATTCCCTCAAACATATCGCTGGTCGGAAAATGAGCGAGCCTGACTAATTTGGAAGCTTCTGGTATCATTTTACTTAACTTAGTACAGCAAAAAATTTGGCAAGTTCTCAGTAAAAGTAGAAATCCGTAACACACTATCAGAAAATTGTTCATAAAAATAAGCAAAACAAGATTATGAAATAAAGTCCTGTTGCATATATTGTTATTCATTCTGAAGGATCATCATTAAATACTACAGTGCTTGAATTTATTTCAGAGATTAAGGTCAAGAGTGGCAGTCCTCGAACGACAGTAGAGATTAAAAAAGCTGAAATTAAAACGTTCTTTGAACAGAAAATCAGTTGCTTACATTTCAAATCTGAGACAAGTCAAAATGATGGGCAATAGCTGTCTCCACCCACCGCACAATTGTATAGGTCTCGAATCTAGGTTGACAAAAGTACTGATGCGCTCTATTGTACCGAAAAATGGAAGTATTCCATCCTTCAGTCTTGCTTGTAACATATAGATTTCTATGTTGAAACATATAAGTTTCTATGCTGGTACGAGTACTTGGATTTATGGACGAGATTAAAACTCAGCACTTTCACAGGCCTATTAATTACCATGTTAGTATACGTAATTGGAGTCACTTTGACTGGTTCAAGCTGGACCGTTTTTGCCTGAAGAGTGCGCTTTGTTCTAAAACCACATTTGCGTAGGCCGCAGATGTTTGAGGGAGGATTTGAAGCACCGTACGCTCCTCCATATAATGGAGGAACCTATAAAAGTTTGGCAGGTGATAAGAAATGCGTGTGAGCTGCATTTAAGTGGATTTATTATCTTCCATTTTTGATACTCCTCTCTAACTAGATTCGGGATCTGTTCCGCTGTGCATCGTTACACATAAACCAAATAGAGTGACACCTTCTCAGAGAGCCGCAGGATAACGATTCAAAAGAGACCTTTGGTCAGTGGACAGAAACTTCCTCCGCCTGCCATAGAAGAATCGGTCTGGAAACAGTACAAATGACTCACAGACGCGCCTCCAACCGCCAGAAGATACCACGTCACACAGCAAAAAACGCAATCCGTAAAATCATTACCGTCTAACTAGCTACAAAATAGTCTTACATCTGCTCACGATGCAGTAGGATGTAGATTGACCTCATTTTTTAATTTCCAATGCAACTATCTGAAATTTGCCGTTTTGTTGCTCATCTTGGATATAGTCATGTCAGTATCAACAAGTTCGTGAAAGTTCGAAGTCCATAGGTAGGCTTGCAAAAATGATACACAGATCCTTCATGCTGTCAGACAACAGCCCATTCACATGCGAAAATATACAAGAAGGGAAAGTGGAGACATCAGTGTGGCGTTCTGGAATGTACCGGGAATAATAAAGCAGAGAAAAAGTTTCTGGGAGGAAGTAGAAAAATGGGACTTTATGATGATGAGTGAAATATGGGCTAGGAAGAACGACTGGGAAAGCATACAAAAGAGTTTATTAAAAGAATAGGAATTGAAGATGCATTAGGTGAGAAAGAACCATGTTTCAAAGTCTCCACCCAGAGAATCTTAGCTTTACTGAAATCGTCTCTTTAGTTTCCGATCTCCGGAAAATTCTCGCCTCTTGCGAGCCAGTACTTGCCTAAAAAATTCCCTCAAACTCAGTCGCTCCTACTTTGACCAATGGCTCAGAAGCCATGGAAACTGTTGGATCCCCAACAAACTCTGACTGCTTGCCTGAAGACTCCTCCGACTTCGTATTCGTAAAACCCAAGCGCTCCGAGCGTCGACGCATTTCGAGTTCAGCCAAATCGGTTTCCCTTCCTCTATCTGACGATGAGTCCATCTTCTCATGCTTATCCGGCGACGATGAAACCTCTTACAAGGAACAAGGTCCTCCTCCTATTCGTATCCTCTGCAAGGATCTCCGGCCTAGAATCCACTCGGTCTTTCTTAAAGCTCCTAAATGTCGATAGCTTCCGCGCTATCATCCTTAAATCCGGAAAACAAGAAATACCTTACACCACCAACCAACTCCAAGAGGATAAAGACCTCATTGTAGTGATCAAGGGGGTTAATTAATCCCTTTCCTCATAAAAATAAACTTCTTTTTCTGACCTGGAATGCTAACGGCATCTCGGTCCCTAAGCGATTACAACTGTCTCAACTCCTTAGCGACAAATCAATTGACGTTGTCTGCATTACTAAGACTCATCTCAATTTCAATCAGAAACTCTATATTACAGATTTTTCCGTCTACAGAAAAGATCGTCTTTCTACCAAAGGCGGTGATGTGGCGCTTCTTATCCGAAACACTCTCCACCAATCAGCCTTCAGCACAAGCTACTCTCCATGCGAAGTAGTTGGAGTCAGAATTCACCTTGTCTCAGGGCCTCTTCGCATACTATTAATCTACTCTCCCCCGAATATCAACGACAACCTCAATTTACATAATCTCTTCAACATTAATACCTCTACTCTGGTTGCTGGCAATCTTGATGCAAAACACAAGGCCTGGGGCTGTCTTAAAGATAATATTAAAGGTAATGCTCTCCTCAGAACTGCGACACGCCATAACCTTACTATTGAAGCTCCGTCAGAACCCGCCCACTTCCCTAGCTCTTCTAAACATCAACCTGACATCCTCCACATCTTCTTAACAAAGAATACAGTCTTTGACACTGACCCCTGATCTCTTTCAGAACTTAGTTCCGATCACAACCCAGTACTGCTGGAGTTGTCGGACACTCCTGATCTCTTATTCCCCAAAGAATCAAAAATCGATTATCTTCATCCACATTCTCGAAAGTTCCACTCTCAAATGCTGCCAAATCCAATCTACTTCCGACCTGGATGCAGCTGTCGAAGCCCTGACTTAGGACATTCAAAACTCTGTCCAACTCGCCACCTCAACAAACTGCATTTCTGCTCGCGAACCAAAACTTTTACCTGCCACTCGCGTACTGATTCGCAAGAAAAACCAAGCACACTAACATTGGCAAGCCTATCGAAATCCTAAACAGCGCAAGCGTTTCAACTCTCTCCAAAGAAAACTAAAAACTTATCTTCATACTGTTGACTCATCTTCATTTGACTCCTACATAGCCGAAGCTGAATCGTATCCCAAAAGATGCTTGAAAATCATCAAGTCCCTCCGTCATAGAAAGTCTCACCTCCCTCATCTTGCCAAGGACGGTCAATCATTCTCTCTTGACGAGGAAAGAGCAAAAATTTTCGCAGACTCCCTTATATATCAATGCTCCCCCTTTTCTAGCTACGAAAAATTCACTGCCTTTCAAAATTTTGTCTCTAGGACTGCTTGAGATTCCACTGTCACTAGCACAGACTTTATTCTCACCTCTCCCAAAGGAGTCTCCGACACAATCCGCGCCTTGAGAAATCGTAAAGCTCCCGGCAATGACTCTATCAGTAACTATGTATTGAAAATACTTCCTAAAAAGCATATCGCGGCTATCTGCAATATTAAAAACGCAATGATGCGATTACAATACTTCCCCTCAGCCTGGGAAGAAGCTATTGATATTTTTCTTCCCAAACCAGGCAAACCTTTTAGCTCAGCATCCAGCTTCCGAACCATCAGTCTTCTCTAAACACTAAGGTAACTAGCCGAAAACATTATTCTTTCTCGTTTTTGTGACTTTTTCTCGCAAAATAACTTTCTCCCTGACTTCCAGCACGGTTTCCGCAAACGCCATAAAATAGCCCATCAGCTTCTTCATGTCTCCGAATACATTGCTGAAAATCTTAACAAAAGTAGGCACACATACATGCTTCTTCTGGATTTTAAGCAAGCCTTTGACAGAATCTGGCATGACAGTCTAATTTATAAACTCATCAAGTTGAACTTTCCTTACTATCTCATCGCCGTAATCACATCCGTCCTCTCGAACGGGAGCTTCAGATTTCAAGCTCCCGGGAGCTCTTTCCTTCCCTCTTCAACGTGTTCTTTTACGACATTCCTGTTGATGAGGAAATTCTCACGGCTTAATACGCTGATGACGTCGGCTTCCTTGATACATCCAAGGTCATCAGTTAATGCTCTTCTCGATTGAACAGATTTATACCAGTCGTCCCAGAATAGTACCACACATGGAGATCCGAAATCAACAAATCCAAATCCGAAGCCGTCCCTTTCTCTCGTCGCCAGCACAACTCCCCTAAACTCTTTGTTCATCCTCTCCCGAATAAATGGAATCTCTTCGCAAAATATCTCAGTGTTAATTTTGACGAACGCCTCACCTGGGTCGAACAAATCCAAGCCATCCGCAATGAGGCCGACGGGGCTTCCACCTCCCCTAAGCTCTTCATCAATAATTCCATAGTTTCTCAAGCAACCAAAACTCGAGCCTTCAACACCATAATTAGGAGTGTCTGCACCTACGCGATTCCTTTCTGTGGCTCTGCTACCCCAAATCGCCTCTCAAAACTTGAAGGCACATCTATGCGCCTTCTTTGATCCGCTTCAAATATTTCCTGGTTGATTCGTGATAAGCTTGGCGAATCAACAGCTTTCAGAAGCATCAAATTGTACTATTAAAAAACAGTGCTCCTTTCCGAATAAGGCATAAACCACCCTTTGACGTTATGACATAATTCATTTTACAACTGCAATAATAAACATGCCCGTAAATAGTGTACATATCGTGTAGGCTAAGTTAATTAAGGATACGAAATTATCTAGTGGGATTTTTTACATCACCTTTTTACCCGGAAATGGAAGGAATAAAGATTTTTCTACCTACCTACCTTATTTAATAATGAAAATACTCTGTTACGTTCGCTGGTAACAGGGTAAGGAAATTTTTACACAAAAAACATGTGAGAACTTATGTAACCTTACAATGAAATTATGGACGAATATGGGTTACTGGAGAAAAAAAGAGAATTGTTAGCAAATACGCTGTTCGGAAGATTGTGTGTCACATTTTTCTGCATTTGACAACAATGAGGGAACTTTATACCCTAGTGCTCATCTTGGTCGTTATTTTCGATTCTTTGGGTGAGTTTTCCTAACAGAATTGACTCCATTAACCTCAAGACATTATTCTCTACATTCCACCTAATTACAAAAAACCTCAGCATTTATCCAAAACTAATCCTTGTAAATGCGAATATCTTTGGCCTTCATTCGGAATTGACCTATACTAGACGTAAACTAGATGAACTCCTGAATTCTCTCTGAATAAAATCTTTTTTTCAAGTGGTTGCTTGACTCCCGATTTTTCCTTCAATTTGTTTCTGTTGCACGTTTTTCCAATACATATCACATGACAAATATTCTTTATAGAGAGTGAAGGTACAAGACACGCGAACACTCAAGTGAACCCTCCATGAATCTGATTGGTGTAAATTTCGGGAATCAGATTGATAATTGACTTAAAAAAGTGTCAGATGCTGTGTGGGTTTATTAAATTTCTTAAGAAAGGGAGATACATGAGATCAAGTTTATAGATATTTCTTGTTTTGCCGTTCTTAAACAAACACTTTTGATGATGCAGGTGATGAAGCCTATTCACAAGTTTGACAATAAAGCCTTTTATTATTATTCCAATGAGGTTAAAAATATTACGAGATAGCATGCTTTCGTAAAACTTTCCCATTCGTAATACTCTGCACTCTAATAACTATCTTTTGAACAATATATACAGCCCCGAACGAATTACCACCCGACTCGAAGCCTAACGTAACACGGGAATGTCTCTAAAAATCATATAATTGGGTATATATATTTTCGATGAGCAATGAAAATAGTAATCAAAATAGAACAATTGGGAATGTGCATCATTCTGAGAATAATTTCAAATGAAAAGCTTTTGTAACTAATCACTCGCAATCGCTAACCATTCAACATCAGTATAAAAATAAAATAAAAATAAAATTCACCTTCCTGTGAACGAATTAATGTGCCAGAAACAGAACATAAGAATGCTGAAATCCAAATTGGACTCCTAACCATATTATTTCTTGCTAGCTATAGAAAAGTGCTTAATTGAAGAAAAAACTAACCGTCTTTTTTGTTTTGCTTAACAACCCATATGTTTCGCTGGTTGTTTAGAACTACAAAAATTAAGAATAATGAAAAATTGCACATTTCACGGAAAAAATGCACTAAATCAAACAATGTTGTGATATCCTACATGGAAAACTCCCTGTTGAGATCTCTTTTAAATGTTGGCACCCCTAATAGGCCTTTGTGAACAATCCATAGAAATAACCTATGACGGCTCTGCTTGGCCGGTCTATATGTTTTAATTTCAAACTTAATGAGGGTAATATTCCTTTGACCCCTCAAATTTTGATATTTGTTCAGTTCCGACTCATGAAAGATGCATTTTTCTTGAGGATGGATTTTTGATAATTATGGCCGACGGCCATGACACTTTTGAGAAATCAGTTCCCGTCCGATCACTGAAGTTAAGCAGCGTTGGGTGCGATGACTACTTGAATGGGTAACCGTTCGGGAATACCGCGTGCTGCTGGCATGTTGGCGGGAGACTGTGTCCTCCCGTGTATCCAACTTAACTAACTATAACTCTTTACGAGTTACGCTTACCCCGCGGAGGATTATGGCCTAATGGTGCAAAAAATGTAATGGTTTCGTTCTAGAAGATAAACTCCGCGAAATCAGATTTTTGACAAGGCCCTTTACACGTCTTTTGTAATTATTTTGTAATCGAAAGTTGTTTCGTAGGTTTGGCTTCAAGGGCATGTTATGCGGAAAAAAAGTAACGTACTCCGCTTGGAGCCATTTAAAACTTATAGAAATAGCTTTTTCCCCTGGAATAAATGCTTCAACAAAACCAAACGAAGTCAGTTTATTTAATTATTGTAGCCCATCTATCCTAATGGAATTTAATTATCCATTTAGTTTCATAATAACAAGGCGGATGAAAAAAACATAACGAGCTCAGATTTCGACCAAGTCATATACTATCATTTGCCCTCAAGAATTTGAAATGCATCAACCTCCCTGAGAAAAGAAGGACGCAGGGTAAAGAAAGGGGACAGGGGTCTATTTACTAAATGAGAAACGCTGATAAAATGATCTTTAGGAGAGACTGAGGGAATAATAGATAAATTCAGAAAGAAGACATAGAAAAGACTCGATGATACAGGAAAGCAGGGGGAGAAGTTGAAATACGAGGTGAAAAGAATCTGAAGAAGAAAGGCAAAATGGGAGAAATTTCGGGAAGTGTGAAAAGAAAAAGTTTGAGGTGAATTAAAAATATGGAGAATAGACAAGACGAGAGTGGGTGGATGAACCGAATGGAATTAGGGTTAGAAACACTGATGGGATTTCTTACTATGTACATGTCACTCTAAGGGAGATAGAAAAGGAATGAAAGAGAGAGTAAAGGGGAGGGAAGGGGTACAAGGTTATGAAAAAATAAAAATTGCTGGAGGGAAGGAAAAAATAATAATCGAAAAAGATCTGACGTAGTTGAAGTAGAAGAAATAATGTTCAAGGAAAAAGGAAATACCCTTGCCCGGTGAGTTTCACAGACCTCGAGATGATTCGGAGGCAAGAAACGAACGGAAGAGAAGAGAAAAAATCACTTCTGGAAATATGCGAGGGTTATGAAACAAGGGCAAAGGAATCTGGGGGAAAGAAGGATGTGATAGAAATGAGCAAAACTCAGAAGATGAAAAGGAGTAGAAGTTATGGAAATAATATTAATGGTTGAATGTTTGTTGAGGATGCATTCAGCAAGTTAGAATTCTGGGGAGAGCAAGAAATACGTGGTATGTTGTTAGGGGTAAAAATAGGAATAGCGGGTTTGAGAAGAGGGGAGATGAAAATAGATAAAAAGGATTAAAAAGGGAAAGGGCATAAGGTGGATAGGAGAATACTAATAGGAGTCGGCTTGATTGCAAGGAGTAGGAAACAAGAAGGTAGGTGTGTGACGAAGGAAATGGAATCTTTATGAGGAATCGGGAACACAGGGAGACGGACGGGATGAGGAAAAGGGTAAAGGCAGAAAGGGGATTGCGGGGGACGAGGACAGCAAAAAAAAGGTTAGGAAAGAATGAATTATCGAGGCAGTTATTAGGTTAATAAGAACAAAACAATTCGTGAAGCTCGCTTGGAGAATAAACCACTTAGGTATAATAGGCCAGAGGTGAAAAAAGAGATGTGGAGGATGGAAAAGACGAGATCTGAAAAAGTAAGAGGTGGCCGGATGGATTGAAGACAGGGCTGTTAGTGCCGTTGATTCCGAAGGGAGTGAGACCAAGAGGATGTACTTCACAAATAGAAGGTGTAGAGTACAGTTTTAATGAGCAATGAATAGCAATAGTATGGAGCCATTGAGGGAGGTCAAATGACGATTGGAAAATAAGGTTACGGATGCTCGGCGTAATAATATGGTCAGTGTTAAGTCATGGAATAGAGATAGAGAAGAGGCTCACAAATATTCTGCTGACGACCTTAGTTCAGGGAGTAGGAAGAATTCAGATACCTCAGAGAAGGATATATTGCACATGAAATAAGACTTTACGTTTGTAGCGCTGTTCTTGAAATACTGCGTCAATCAATTTTTTTCAAGTTGAAGAAAAATGAAGAACCTTCATACTCTGATCTCCATCTTGGTCGTAATTCTTTGCAATTCTTTTGGTAAATTTTTTTGATGAAGATGAATCTACTAAATTGAAAATCTTATATGCTGCACCTACCCGGAAATTAAGTTATCTCAACTTTTACCAAGAATTTATCGTAAGAAATCTGATATTTAATGACGTGAAACTGGACCAAACCCACACTCAACGAACTGAGACAGAATTCCGGATTTTTTCAAACACAATGAATTCGAAGTAAGTTCTTGCTCGTAATCCAAGCTAAATCCTTTTTCGTTGCACGTTCAGTGGAAACGTTGATGAAAACGAATTTCCGATAATGAGAGTAGCATCACCGAAATATTCCGAAATTCAATAATGGCCTTTCTGTAACTAATTAGTTAATATAATTGAAATTGGATCAGTGATTGAATTACAGTGTGCTATATGGTGTTATGTTTTATTAAATGCCTTGATGGAGTAAGGTAGAAAAAATAAGGTGTGTAAATAATATTTGTTTTTCTATTTCAAAACTACCAGTTGTAATCATGAGGATGGCGACATCTATTTAAGAGTTTGAAAATACTTCGTTTCATTATTGTTGCAACATATCCTAAAATATAACACGTCCACGTTCTTATGTAGAACATTCTCATGTGTCACATTTTCCATTCCTATTATTATTATTATTTATCAGCATTTGGAACTCGAAAGTTTATTGCCTCATCTACCCGAGACCGCCACGCGTCCCTATCCT
>WSXT02206783.1:0-18155 GCA_011762715.2 Neuroterus valhalla
AATATATTAAAATATACCTAATTACATTATGACTATTAAAATTTCTCAATTTTTATCATATTACTTACAATCCTAATTTTATTAATTTCAATTTACATTGAAAACGAGAAATATTCGAAAGAAGTTAGGGAATTGTAGTTTTATGTGTGTTTATTAGATAAGTACCTTTTAGAGGTTATACTTACAAAAATCTCTGGAAGAGTGGTCGGATGTAATTGAACAAACTCTTCTCAGTATCAAAATCAGGGGACCCAATCAAATATCTACAAATATAATATATAACAATTCCTTACCATTCAACCCATGAAATTTCACTAAAGAAAAGGGAAGAAAAAATCCGGCACTTGGAACCTTTTAGGTTACGACTTCGATGCGACCAGTGGATCGTAAAAAACCGTGCCGAGATCCGTAGTTAACCCATGTGCTCACTTTTCTTCGAGAAAGAAATAACTCCTTTCACGAGTTTACCACAAAAAAAAGAGAGATCTGTTTAGTTTTTTTTTAAGAGGACTTTCCCAAAACTAGCCTCTCGACGACACATGTTTACAATATGTCAAACTTCTGACAATAGGCACTGTAGTCACCACTCCCCTCGCTCACCCCGCACTTCACAGTACCGTAACGAAAGGGTCATTTAGATACCCTTCTCCGCACACTCTTAACTTTAGGCAAAGATACGGATATAAGTGCGGGCGAAAGCGCATGTCAAAATGAATGAGTGTGTATCATCTAGATTATTGTGGGTAAGAATGAAAGTGGGAATCAGAAGACTGTTTATTGTAACGTGATATGCTCTTGGTAATGGTAACAGCGAAGAGGCAAAAGACACCTTCTGGGACTCGTTGAATGATGTAATAGAAACATGTGATTCAGGCGAAAGAATAATATCACTCGGAGACATGAAAGGTTGGGTTGGTGTGCAACGCGATGGTACTGACAGAGTGCTTGGTCATTTTGGAGACCCAAAAAGGAATAGTAATGGGGATAAATTGATCAGTTCCTGCTAAGAAAAAGGTTTATTTATTACAAACACTTGGTTCAGGCACAAAATGATACACATGTTTACTTGGTGCAGAGGCAAAAGCCATAGTATGATCGATTTTGTTGTAGCGGACGAAAGACTGAGAAGGCTTGTAAAAGATAAGAAGGCTGTGAGAGTTTCTGGATGCGGAACGGATCACTACCTTGTTGTTTCAGAAATTAACTTAGTTCAAGAATGTAGGAGGAGAAAATTTCTTGAGAAATCGAAACAGACGCGAGTCAGAATACAGAATATGCAAAAACCAGAACTACGAATAGTATATCATGAAAATCTGGTAGAAGAATTTGCCTAGAGAACTATAGTACGTTGCATTTTTATTATTCTTAGTAATTTACAGTTTCTCGTAACATTTATAGCCTACTCCGGATCACGGAATCTTTATACTTTAGTTTTGGATTTGCATGAAAACTGGATTAGTGATGTGAGGCAATCAGCCGTACTATAAAATTGCTTCTAATTGGGTAGTAGGGCCCTACTGGAGTTTCTTTGATTTCCTTTGCGGTCAAGCCGGTAATGTTGCCAGTCATCATGTTTATTTTCGCCCGTCTCTTACAGTTTTTTTGGTATTTATAGAATCCAGCGAGAAAGTTACTACTTTCCATTATTGCAAAGACTTCATTATTGGATGTTGCTAACACAATTTGTTCTTGAGTTGGCATTGGCCCATAGACATTGTGTCCTGTCTTTAGTTCGATTAATTCATTGACAGGAAAAGTGTATTTTCGGAGTTCGAATACTCGTTGCAGATTCTTATGAGGAATAAGCCGAATAAACTCAAGTTGTTCAATCCCATAAGCATTTGACCCAGAAGAAAGAAGCCTAGTAGGTGCAGAAATGGACCTGACCTGAAGAGAAGACCTTGCAGTAGGAGACCTGGACCTTAAACGACGAGGAGGCTCATCAGTAAGAGGAGGACTGACCGGAGAACCAGATCTGGTAGCAGGAAGAGACTTTTCTGCAGAATGAGTTCTGTAATTTGAAGGAGATGGTCCTTCTCTTAGGAAACCAGGAATAGGTTCGCCGTTAGGTAAACAGTCGAACTGTGAACTTAACTCTGCAAGAAGAAACCGAATAATTACGTATGTTGAAAGGTAAGGTAATCAGTATAATGATTAGCAGTTTGAGGAGTTTTTTGAGCAGAACTTCTAATGCCACGTTGTAAGTAGAACATTGTGCGCACAATAAGGATTTCATGGAAGGTAGCCCACTTGGACTTTCAGCGAAAATACGGATCCCGGGAAGTGACTCGGAACTTATTAATCAAATTCAAATATTGATCTTAAGGAGCGATCCATTGCCATGACTTCAATACAGATTTGGAGTGCGGGATACATGCAAAAAAATTTATCGCAATGCATCTTTATGCACGCATGGAAATGGCGAGTTCATTTCGGTTTCCATAGGAAATGACACTTCCATACAAGCTCTATCTAGTGACGTTATCCTTGCGTCCTGGAAGAGAGTAAATTTAACATTTGAAAGAGAAAATTTGACACGTCGCTTATGACATTTGCTAACCCCAATAGCGTTTCTCTCAGAGAGCAAGTCTTTGAAGTTCCAACTGTAAAAGCACCTGGATGTCTCGCTTCTTACCAAAAAAATTCGTCCTTGGCCTAACACCTTAGAAATTAATATGTTCATATGCCTGCATAGCCAAAACCAAGTGTTATATTCACCCAGATATAAGAGTAAAGTTTATCTGCAGAAAAATTACCTTCACGTGCTTGAAGTTCACAAAAACATTATATATGAACACCATGCCAACTAAATCGTATCTTTTCCTGCTCTGATCTCATTTAACATACCTTTCCCCAAAAGTTTACACAGATAAGATGTATGATGAGTTTAGGATCTACGTATGTATGTCACTTGATTTTAAACTGGATAAAGTGGACTGTTTCGAATTAAGCTTTCGCATATTCACATAAGTACAGAAAGCTTCTCGTGAAAAGCTGGATAAATATTGAGGGCATCACAAGGATGAATGGAAGACAGAATTAGTCAACAAAAATGTAGTGGGTGCATGACTAATACTCTGGAATAAAAACCTCGAGAGTGCTCCGGACGCGTGTGGTACTGCGGCTGTAGAAAGAAAGTCCGTCCGTAAAGAAATACGCGTCGCCATCAACGAGAAAAAAAAGCGCACTCGAGACTGTTGAATACTAGAAACCTTAGCGATAGGGGAAGGACCAGGTTCATGAATGATTATAGGGATGGAAAGAGGAAAGCGAATATACTAGTTAAAGAAAGCAAGGATAAAATCAAAACGGAAGAAAATACGAAAATGCAAGATGATTTTGAAGAAAATAAGAAACTATTCTGGAAATGGCTTAAGAAGATTGAAAAAGGAAATAGTAGCACTGAAGTAGTCGGAATTAGGGATGCTGACGGCAAAATGGTATAGGATTCGGACAAAGTGAAAGACAGGATCGGTATTGACGACATTATCTCCGTGATTGAATAACGAAAGAATAGTAAGGCTGCCTTTGTGGATGGTATTTCCTCTGAAATACTTAAGTTGGGTGGCGGAAAATTGTTTGTGTGGCTGTGTGAATATATGAATATGTGTGCTCAGAATAGCGAAGTTCCGAGTGATTGGAGGAAGGCGATTATTGTCCCAATTTGGAAATTCTTAAAGTTTTTGGTGATTCTAGAAATTATAATAGTTGATGGTAACTATGGTACCCAGAATTCCAACAAATTCATGATGTTCAAAAACTTTCAGGAATTTGTGGTATTTTCTGGTAATATGATAAGTTTTGAACTATTTGATAAATTGCTGGAAATTCGATGTGTTGATCAATTTCCACAATTTTTCGGTTATTTATTAGTCATTTATAGTAGCTCTATATTAGGTTGAGATGCGCACTTTGAACTGCGCATCAGAACCGCGGTATTAGGTTCTTTTCAAGGCTGTTTTGGAGATCCGCATCCCGAATCGCGTGTTAAAACCCAGAATAAAGTATTCCTGATTCTTTTGAAATTGCATACTCACAGTGCGGATTACGTCGGAAAAGTAATTACTCCCTGGAAGCTGAAAAAATAGATTAATTATATTATTATATTCACCAATTGAGTTCAGGATTACTGCTAAGGATAAGAACAGAGAGTATGCGATCTTCATTTCTCGAAATTAGTAACAGAAGAATGAAAATGAGAGATGAAGAATTTGCTTAACTGTTTAACTAACGACGATTCTTGTGCAATATTACCGTCTGCGATATATACTATACTTGTTATCTCGGAGATTGTACCCATAAAGCTCGTCCTTTTGAGATATATACGTTCCATAAATCAGTTCGAAAAAAAACTTGATCTTATGAGTTCCAAAAAATAAACCAAGTTTTTTTGAAATCATACCTGAAATCAGTGCCGTATCAGCGAATCATTTGGGGACTGTCAGGTAGTTGGCAACTATTCATGAAAGGATTAGACAGATCGATAGCTGGAATTTGCTGTGGATAAAGTGCAAAGAGCCGTGAACTGATTTTGAGATGACAACTGTTTTCTCTGTATCAAGAAACTAGACTAGGTTGTTTGGTGCAATAATAGACTTCAGGTTTCGAAAAAAAGAATTTTATCGTACGCATGGAATATATTGCCGAAGAACACTCCACTTGTCTGTAGTGAAGGATAGGTGCTACCCCTACTCGGCGTGGTCACGTGAAATGGACAGGGGAATGCTCGTTGGAACCGGATGGCTACCGAGTGTTCCTTCTCGTTTCGAAAAACGGCCCTGTACTTGATTTTCTGCCGAATATGGTTATAAAACTCTACGAGCTATCGCGGAAAATGGTTCATACCTCCCTCCTGCTAGTTAAGCTGATTCAGAAGATGCGCGTAAGGAATGCGCGAATGCAGGAGTTCTGCCGGACGAAGAAAAATATGCTCTTCAAAACTTCGGAAAAAAGATCCGTTCGGCGGAAGCGACTACCGAAAGAAAAGAGATCAAGACTCAGACGACAAGAGATTCCGGGAAAACTCTTGCTACCACTCAAGGAAAGAGGACTGTACAGCCCAAACCGGGGACGCAGGTGCAGGTATACTCACCTGTAGCAACGACTCCAACAGAAATGGAGAAGGCTTGCTGACAGGCCTATGAAGAGGAAGGAGTCCCATGAGCGAGCCCGATCTGAAGCGATCTTGGTAAAACGGGACACACAATTTCATGCTTGAAGATAAGGTGAAGATGTAAACATTCCGTTCTCAAAACCATTTTGGGGTTGAGGAATACCTTCTCATTACGATACTCGCCGTCGAGAGTTCTCGAATTCAGTTCAAATTTCACATAATGGAAATCATACATCATATTCTTGTACGCTTGTAAGCTGTAACAGAACCACCCCCTTAAGGAAAACTCGGTACGACCCTGTATTAAGAAGCTACCGTGCCGCACTCAAGAATTGGTGAAGTTTCACGAGGGGTCCTGAAGCTATGGGCGACAGATCATCCTCTTCCAGTCTTGGCTTGTGTTTGAAACTACTCTGTGCTCTCTACTTTTCATTAGCATAGGCTAATATGCTAATAGCACGATATCGTGTTCTTTCCGACCACGCTGCGCCTGGCTGTATTACCTGAACGACCTGCCACTCGCTTCAAGCCATCGTTCCCACCCCAGGAAATCATCGGAAAAAGCAGAGTAAGGATACCGCCCAGGATATTACATCCGTAATACCTAGCGCCGAATCGGAAATCCCACATTTCACCTAAAAAACCAAATCCAGATGAGGAAAAGGGAAGACATGTCGATTCTACTTTCAACGTCACTTGTGTTACGATCGGCCCCCCTCACCTTATTCTCTCCCTAAGAAAAAGGTAAAAGCTTCTCTCTAATTTTTTTCAAGTTATTGTAGCTTCAAATATTATTTCAAGATACAATACCTCGGACTTTAGAAAGATAACAAGGTCTTTCCATTCGCTCTTAACTTGAGAACGCGCTTTCAGAATGCTTACGTGGAATTCCGAGCTCTCAGTAATTCAACTCGAGAGCCAACATGTTCAACCATGTAACATACAAATTTCGAGCGAAAATAACTTCCCGGCGAAGATCTGGGGAGTTGAACGCAGAAATGTACTAAAATCTTTTTCAGCGAAAAAAAACATTTTTTCTTAAATAAAAAAAGGAACAAACAAAAAAAACGTGCGTACTTACTTCCTATACGAAAAAAATGCGCTATGAAATACTCCACAAATATCAGTTATAAAAGTCGAATTTTGATACATTTAGAAAATTCGACCACTTGCACAATAGTTAATCGCCGAAATCCACACAAATCCCCTTATTGCATCCAGACGCTAATTAGCACTACTAAATCCCTTAGAAATTTCTTAGTTTGTATGTAAATACGCAACAAGAGTTTCTACATTTTTAACGCATCTGAAAAATATTTCAAATTAGAATATGAGTATACTTTGAATTCTTCAGAATCTTCATGAATATGAAATTGTTCGATTAGAATGTTTTATTGCGAACTTGATTGATTGATATTATTGTTCTGATAATAACAAATTGATTTTTTTTATTAAAGATTGTTGATTATTTATTATGTTATTTAAATTGATTATTTAACTAATGATTATATTTATTTATTTTCAAAGATTCATTCAGAACATTTTTTATTTTCAGACTTACAAAGAGAGGCTGAAAGCAAAAACGAAACAAGTAGAGACAAAAACATATGGAGTTTTACTTCTATCTGTCACTTACTTGTTTCTTTTTTGCTCTCATCCGTTCAACTGTTTAGAATTAGAATTTTAGAAATGGAACAATTTTAATTTTCCTTTTTTTTTTACCATTAGGCCATAATCCAATACGAGGTCAGCGTAACTCGTAAAGAGTCATATTTTGCTGAGTCCTCAATACGCGGAAGGATACCGGTCTCCCGCCAACATGCCAAAAGCACGCGGCATTCCTAGACGGTTACCCATCTAAGTACTAACCGCAGCCAAAGCTGCTTACTTTCAGTAATCGGACTGGATATGGTTTTTTGAGCGTGGTATGGTCAATGGCAAAAATTTGAATCCTTCATGATTCAAAAGTGCAAGGTATTAAACAAAAGCATGGCACACAAATATGTCTTCGGATACGCCAAATGGCGTTTAACAACGATCGACTCGGAAGAGCTGAAATATGCCATAATGAAGAAGAAACCTTTCATACTGAGATGGCTCTCTGTTAAAGTAGGCCCACAAAAAAAACCATGTTGGAAACGGTAACTGAGGACACGAAATGGGATACCATTCTCGTAGTTATTCTTTCCTCTCGAGGTAAGAAAACGGTTATAAAATGTTCTATTGACAATATATGTGGATTTTCAGGTTTCCTTTCGATTACAGTATGGCCAGTTATCACAGTAATGGTTAGATGACTCACGAAGTATGGAGTTTGCGACCCAAGCGAAGAGAAGCAACAAGCTTTAAAGAGGAAAAGCCTCGATGACGAAATCTATACGACATCGATAAGACCTGCAAAGAAGGCAGCAGTGAAAGAGGAGGAAGCCAAAAAAGCCGTTGCAGATGCGAAAGAGGCAGAAGAATGGAAGCAAGAACAACTGATGCAAAATTTCCTTGAAAAACAAGAAAAACCTTTGCAAGAACTTTGCAAAGTTTCGGCATGTGTCGATGAGGATAAATTAATGGAAGGGTATTTGAATTCTTCATTGGAGTGATCTGCTAGTATCAATAAACAGTTTTTATAATTATTTTCCGCTTAGTATTTTGAAAATAGCATCAAAGCAATTATTATTATGTAGAACTGAAGAGGCAACTGCAGGTGAATCCTAATATAAAGGCGAAAATTGCATTGCTGCATGGGGAAGTGCTGTCCCTGAAGTTTGTGCGGAGGGGAGTAAGAATTTTCCGAAAATAACATCCAGTGAAGAAGTCTATTTAGATTTGGAGGGATTCAAAAAGGTAAGAAAAATGTAAAAAAGTACATATTCGTAGAAACTATTTATTGATAAACTCCTTTCCCAACATGCGATTTCATGTCCTTTTTAAGTATATTTAGGCCTCAGTTCTAGCACAGTGGGACTCAGGAGAATGATGAAGTGCCTTCCTCAGAAATCGACCAAAAGATGCCTGATTCTCCTGAGGTATAAAGGCTTCGTTTCTACTACCATAAAATTTCTCATGTGTCATGATTTTCTGAAGAATAAGTTGTTTGTAACAAATAATGCATTTGATGATGTTGATTCCGTGGAAAAATTGGTATTTTATTTGTAAAAAACAAGTTTTTACCTCGGAAAATAGCCAAATATGGCATTTGTTAAAAAAGATAGTTTGAACGATTAAAAATTATAATATATGAATGATTCCATGAAAAAAACTGAATATATTCAATCGAAAATACGAATGAACACGAAGTGATAACCAGAGAGCTATTCTAAATACTTTAAGTATGGGCCCTCATAGTATGTAAGACGAAATTTTTTGTTAGTAACTGTAATTTTTAGTTGTCATGATTATAAGGCAATTACGTAAAATCAGTGCCCAATAAGCAATACGAGTCAAAGGAATAATTCTGTAACTGATACTTAAAATTAGGTCCCTTTACGCCTAAGTTTAGCTTATGTTAACTATTAATTGTTAATCTAATATATCTCGAGGACAATCGGCAAGGTTATATGATTGTATTTTGTTTGGGAAGTTGAATATCGATCCAAACTAAGTTCAATTTAATTAGCTTTGAAAATATTTTCATATTTGATCATTTTTTTGCTGTATAAAATATGTATAAAAAAATAATACTCGTTATTGGATATATCACGTTTTATGTAACGTGAATATTTCTCATATTTCAGTAATAATTTTTTAATTTTTTTACTGCTTATTGTAAGCACTTTTTTTGTAAGAAAGAATTTTGACACCATTTATAAAATACAATATACAATTATTTCTATAATGTTAGTTGTTTTGGTAATGAAAGTGAGTATAACTTATTCTGAAAATCCAGTCTTTTAAGTTTCTCACCACATTTCCTTCGCCAAGAATAAATTAAATACAAGGATTTGGAAGATCCTAGATGTTTTCCTGATCACGAGTTCCAAGATATTCCCAAAATAATCAAAGATCAAGCGCACATCATTTGTCGAATAAGAAAATTTCTCCTTTTACAAATGATCTGCATTGATGAGGCGTGTAATTGTTCCTTATTTTGAGTTAAACGGGCGATGCATCAGCGGGAGAGGATGTGCATGGAGATTGTGTGAAATCAAGTTTTACCGATCTTTATTTGTCAGCAAATAGAGGAAGGAGGCATCGAAATCGCCATTCCTCTTAGTACCCGGCTTTGATCAGGCAATCGAAGTATGTGGAACAGAAGGCAGCTTGGAAATGTGAAATCAATATTAAAACGTGGAAACGCAAACTCTACAAATAAATCTTATGTAACATTACTTGATCTTACTCGATCATTCCTTAAACCGGGGATGATTTTATTTATGAAATTCAAAAGCATTTTCCATGTGTCTGGCTAGTTATAACATGAAAGGTCCTGAACTTTCTAAGTAGTAGAGCTGTTGCATTTCGAACTTGTCTTGATGATATTGATAATCATCGAAAATCTCGTTCAATTTGCCTTTTATTCTATCCTTGTCAGGAAATCGCATTTGCTTACGCAAATTGATTCCGATTCTGGTAGGAAAATTAAAACTAGCCTTAAACATTTCACAATTCAATATTCAAATTAAACTCGATTTTTAGAAATAAAAGATTGTGGATTCACTCAAGGGAGAGATGACTGCGCACTATGGAATTTCTATTTTTAAAAAGGCAATTTATTCAAGCTCAAATTTCCTCGCACAACGAGGTCTTCACCATGAGATAAAGTTCAAAGTCGTTACGATGGAGAAATTGAAGCTTAGTTCAATTTTGGAAATTATTCAATTTCCAAACAATCTCTCGGAACTTTGCTCGCACAACGAGGTCTTTATCTTGCAATAAAGTGCAAAGTCGTTACGATCTACAAAATTCTGAGTTAATAAAAAAAAAGGAATTGAAAATACTTAAATTCAAATGTGAATTTAAGTAATGTAACGAATCCATACGTATCGTGTCTCGAAACTCCCTTGCTATCGGGGTACGTCCTTATCGGAGGAACCTCCAGCAAGAAGTCCGTAAGTCCTGGCACCGGGATCAATATATTACCTGCATAGGTCCCGCGCTTTTCTCAGGTATTCCCGCCTATGCGCGCGCATTTATTGGTCCCACAATTTCTAGAACGATCTCTCCACTTCCTTTAATTTTGGAGTTTACAATTTCTCCTTTGAGTTACGGGCGTACCTATTTAAATTGTCGCCCGTGCCTTTATGCTAAAAGAATACGTTCGACAATTATTACTATTAAAATTATATTAATATGAGGGTGGGCTGGACCATCTCACTTATTATCACTTTTTATTACACGCAGGAAATGTTGCACAGGCATTAAAAATATTTTTCAAATTTGGCGCTTCTTGTTTGAAATTGAAAGGAAAAGGTGGTTCTCGGCCCATATGCCCTCGAACACTCAAGAAATGGCATAAAATCGATAAAATACACAAAAATTGCAGTCGGAAAATTGAAATGCAATTTGTTGCTATTTTATCGGTTTCATTCCATCCTTTTGGTGTACGGCCTAACCTGACTTGAAATTCGGATTCAGCTGGTTGAAAAACATGCTCGTAGATAGGTCGCGTCCGGTGCGAAGAAGCCTTTCTTTTGTGTGCCGGTGTTATCTATCGCTCAGACGAATGAACACCAGCACAAGCACAACATTGCATGGACTTTATTCTCATTGAAAAACTTACGGGAATGCGCTCATGTTGTACACGATCGAAACCCGGAATACCTTATTTCATCATGATGGATCATCGTGAAAGCATTAAATCCATAATCAAAGAACTTTACGGGGAGGTTTTTTTACTAAAACTAACAAGTTTAGTAAGCTCAGGTCTTCTCAAGGCAAGATACTAACATCTTTATCTTTTTTGAAACGATGCAGGGACATCAACATGGTCCCAAAATTCTTACAATTAAAATACCATCTTGAAACAACTGAATCAAAATCCATTTTAAATGAAACAAGTTTGCCGTTCTTAAAAGAAAGGATTAATCACATTAAATTCACTCTACACACTCACTTCAAGAAACTATTGGAACTCCACCTTCTCTTGTCTAAAACTCTCAGATCTGACATTTGGTCCACATTGGACGGCATTACTTTCGACCCATCCGAACGGATTAAAAATTTCTATACCAAAAAACAAAAGACAAAATTTGACAAATTGCTTCCAGCACTGCAAACACCACCAATCAACACTGTTAAAAATATCTCTAATGAACCTCTGAGTAATGAAATGATTTCAGTTTTATCTAAAGGACAGAACATTACTGTGTTGCCTTCTGTAATTCCAAAAGAAGAAATAATAAGCAATTTACAGTCAGTAATATATAACCTACCTCCTGAAAAAGCAAATGACATAGGACGGAGGACGGCCAACATCCTACGCCAAGCAGACTTCCCTCTTCAAACTTGACTAGAAAAGAAAAAAGAGCAATCAAAGACATAAATCGAAACAAAAAATTTTATAGTATTACCCGCAGATAAAGGAAACACTACAGTCATCATGAACAAAGCAGATTACAACAACAAAATCAAGGACCTGTTAACTGACGATACCTACAGAAAAGTGAAAAAAGAACCCACTAAAACAATAGTCAATAAAACCAAAACCCTTCTAAAGGACTCCAAACTTAACAAAGATACAATAACCAAACTGATATTCACTAATTTTATTCCTCCAAGACTTTACGGACTACAAAAAATCGACAAAAACAATATTCCACTCAGACCGATCGTTAGTGCAATTAACTCATGTTCAAAATTCTTTGACTTCATCAAAAAGATACAACAGGTTCAGAATCAACCTCAGGACATGCTTGTGAGTTTTGACGTAGTATCTCTCTTTACGAAAGTACTAATCCCTGATACGTTCAATATTATCAAATCCTTCGCAAACTTTCCCTCTGAACTCGTACCTTTGATAGAACACTGTCTCAACAATACTTTCTTCTCTTTCAATAACCAATTCTACAAACAAACCTCAGGAACTGCACAAATTTTCCGATTTCACCAACTAATTACATCCAAATATCCGGTTCACCATGGAAACTGAACAAAATAGAAAATTGCCCTTCTTGGACGTTCTAGTTCACATAAGATCTGGCAATACGTTAGGACATGAAGTTTAAAGAAAACCCACTTATACAAATAGATACCTCCACGCTTCCTCCCACCATCATCCATCCCAACAACAGTCATCAACTCGCTCGTTCACAGAGCTGTCTCCATTACAGATAAAGATAACTTACAAAAAGAAATACTAAAGGTGGAACAAACCCTTCTGCAAAACGACTACACAAACAAACGAACTGATAGAGAAATCAGAAAATACACCAGAAAAAACAAGTTAGCACAACCAACTGAAGAAAGAGAGAGAAAAGCCATCACCAACCTACCCTACGTCCAAGGCATCACAGAACAAATTGGTAGAATTCTCAACAAACACAACATCCAAACCATATTTGAACCACCTGCAGAAATAGGGCAACTTCTCAACAACCCAAAGGACAAAAAGGCACCATTCAGTGATCCAGGAGTATAGAAAATCCCTTGCTCTTGTGGCAAAGTCTATATTGGAGAAACCGGTAGAGCGGTGAGCCAACGCATGAAGGAACATCAGAGTAAAGTCAGGCTGAAACATTTCACGCAATCAGCTCTAGCTGAGCATCCATCGAAACAGGACACAGCATTTCATTTGACAAAGCAATCGTCATCATAAAAACGAACAATATTTTCCCAAGAAGGCATGGGGAAGCAATCGAAATCTTGAAACACCCTAATAATATTAATTGGGACAATGGATATAATACCAATCCAATTTGGCTCTCCGTTCTCCCGGTTTAACGGATTGACTGATCGAATTCTATCAATCCCCACACTGGAGTCCTTGACCAATCACAGGCATCGTTGTGAGCATATATAAGAACACCACAACCTGAAAACCTCAGTTTTAGGCCAGTCCTGAAGATGCGAGCTGCAACGTTTGCGAAACGACGACAAATTTTTTGTAGTTTTGTACACGATCAAACCCCGAAATACCTTATTTCATCAATTCGCTCATTATCATAAAATCTTTTATACCTATCATAAACCTATACTACTATACCTACCATTCTGTTTCGTATTAAGGACTTTCGATTATCCCAGAGACTAGACTCACTGGACTAGATGTAGTATATCCATGCTTCTTCCAACTGTTTGGGCACATTATTGAAATTTATGGCATGAAATAAATGTTTCATCTTTAACTGCCTCTACCAAATTTCTTAAACCTTTCCGCAAGAGATTATAAAAGGGGGAAGCCTCCTAAGCTATTAACTGCATTGGGCATGTACAAACTCGCATATTGCTACCTGAATCGGTCACGCCCACTACCCAATTCCCTTCTTGCGCCCGAAATACCTGACGAGGAATTCTCTCGAGCTCGCTTCCGAGCCTTCACAGCGAGGGGGCTCTATTGTCCCAAAAAAGAGCCTTAATTACAAAATATAAAATTTCCTTATGTTGTAATTAGAAATTTCTTAATATTTTATGTAGAATCTACATTCTTCGGCGATTACAGCGCAAAATTTTTGGACCCTTCATGTTTCAAATTCAGAGTGTTTTCAGACCATTCAGCGGTTCTTCGCAATTCAACTGCAAGATATACCAGTTTTACAATTACAAGAGACATCTGCTTTCGGATTAGTCATTAGTGGGCGGGCGGTAGGTCCCAATTTGGGGATTTCCGATGCAGTTCACAATCCACTTTGAAGATTTCAAACCAGTTTTGATGTTGAAGAAATTACATTGACATTGTCAACACATAAATTTCCAATTATTCATCCGGAAACATTTTCTCATAATTTCAAATTACTGAGCTCGCATCTGATTTCTCAAAATATCGAACTAAAAATACTTGAATATTTTTCAAACGATATATTTCACGTTAGGTGCATTAGCAGCCAAGTAGGTCAGTTATTAAGCCATGGAGATAAGTTTTTAAACAGACGCTTTTATGTTCAACCAAAAAAGATGAATAACCAAACACTTGACCTTTTAACGGAATAAATACATTTTTCAGAATAAAGCTGAATTTTTATTGGATAACTGAACTTATCACCTACACAGATAAGTTCCAGATCAAGAAGATTAGTTTTCTCCCAGAAAAAACACAAATTTTCAACGAAATAGATGAAGTTTCAACCAAATAGTTGAATTTTCAACCAAAGAACATAAGTGTCGAACAATGAGCTATGACCAGAGTCAAAACAAGCCCATGATCGAATGCACAATAGAAAACGTGGAAAGTAATAAAGACCAACAGAAACAAAATTACCAAAAACCAAATCACGGAATTAAAAACCAATAACCACGCAGTAACGAATATCAAAATCGGCAAGACAGAACGATTTTAAATCGACTTGAACTGTTATCACTGTCAATTATCTGACCACTGTCAAAGAGAATGCTCCTACTATATATATTACTAAAGTATCTGTAAAGGCAAGTATTAGCCCAAAGAATAACACAACTTATTATCAAATCGCCAGAAATACCCAATTCGGGTGAAGATGAACTATTTGAATATAATTTTTACAAATTTTAGTCGATACAAATGTCACACACTCTTACGTGGGCGAGGAATTGCGATATTCAATCCAGAATTCCAAAAATTCAATTTTCGAACCCTTCACCAAGAGATTAACTTATTAATTTTGCCAGATCAGGAACAGTTTGAGAAGAATCTTAAGACATAAGTAAAATAAAGTTTTATTGAATTAGTTCTAACTATATCAAAACACAGATAACTTACTCATTGTTAGAAAATTCCATGAGATCTTTGATGCCGATGTCATGTTACAATTAGTTATCACATCACTGATCCGTCGCAATGTACTGCTGCTTGCACACTGCATTTCTCGAGCGAAGACAAGCTTCAACACTGTAGCACGCACGTGAATTAAAGGATATACGTGACTTCATGCATTACCTTAAATACATAGAAACAGTGAATGAATTTCCAATATTGGAGATGTAGAAAATAGGATTAATTCAATTTCTCCATGCAGAGAAGATCGTTAACACGAAACGTTATAACTTTGAACATTCGAAATTCGTCATAGGCACAAGCTGAAAATTGAGGCCCCTGCTATTGAGGGACTAACTTTTCCGAGCAGCACCGTAGCGAGAGTCTCGGGAGCCCTCGCGCAAGATTTCCTAAAGGGGCCCTCAAAAATGAATTTCTAAAAAAAAGGTGATTTCGAAGCCTTTTCGAAGTTCATTAGGAAAAAAAGTTCGAAGTTTGTGATACATTGAAAAAAAGCATTATACAATGTTATAAAAACGTTATCGACGATCTTTTCTAGCGAATATATTAAGATGATTCCTGCAAAAAAAAAATCTTTGGGGACCCTTTAGAGGGGGCCCTCGTGCACTGCACGGCCTGCACATGCCTAGTTGCAGCGCTGGTTTCGAGGCCCCAAAGGACTACGAAAGACCTCCACTAAAATGAACCATACTGCGACGCCTCGTGTGCTTCATCTAAAAATGCTATTTGAAGGTATGTCATTAGGGAACGCACAATGTTTCGGAAGATGGCTTAAGAACAGATACAAGCTTGATACTCATAAACTTGGAAGGGAGGCAGGAGAAAGTAGTGTTAGGAATTATCACATCCTTACGTAGACGCAAAGATCACTTGAGTTGCATAAAAATCAGCAGTGACCCTAAGAAAGCTTACTCAGAATACGAGGTGGGAGATCTTGTGAGCAAGGAGGGAGCATCGATAGTGAGGACACTAACACGTGCTTGGTGGGCAGGGGACCCTGCACACATTTATAGGAAATAAGGTTGTGGTCGAATTGGCTGGAACTGCAGTATAATTTTGTTTACAATATCATCATCAAACAGAGTCCTCAGACATTGGGTTGAAAGAACGCCAGGTTTCTGGATGGGTTGGTCCAAAAATCACTATTCCAAGGACCGTTTATCAAACGCTCAGGGCGTTGATCATGCCCAACTCTCTGCCCTTCGGATATTTCTCAATATAGGAACCTCGTAAAAGAATATCTGTGACCAATTCTCGAGAAACGTATAGTTTCCCAATGGTAAGGCATCGTATAACGCTTTTCATGCACGCTGAAGAAGCTCAACCGACACTCGAGAACAGTTCGGCGCACCCTTCAGGGATCATTAAACTCGTGTTATACGATCTTTCATTTGTGCAATGGAAGAAAGCGTAGAAACTTCTGCCTAGATTGTAATGCATGCTATAAGAGTCAGCGAACTAGTATGAAATTCGATTTACCTAGGAGCCATGATGAAGTGTTTCGGAAGGCACGTAAAGTGCACCAAAGTTGAAGAATGCAGAAATCCTTGCACGTTTCAATAGCTGCAATCATAAAAAATGTAAGTCAATGCGCATCCCATCAATTCGATCAAAGCTAGTAGAGTAGTTTACAAAAAATTATAAAATCACTGTTATAACGCAAAGTTTGCAAGGCTATTTTTGGCCCTTTGAGATACAAAATTAAATATTTTTGTTATATAATAACAATCTGTAGTCAGTCGCAGTTAGCAAAATCTAATAATCAAACTAATAGATAGTATAGAAATTTTGAACTGAGTCAAAACGGGTATGGTGATTCGAAAGACTGTGTCTTCAATATATGAATAAGTATTTCTTTTATTCATTCTCGAAACTTTCTGCCTCGCGGGTTTTGAGATACCTAAATCCTTTTTCTTTCACAGGAGATTGACACATTCATTTCAAGCAAACAAAAGATATCATAAACCTAGTTGCAGTGCACCACAGTTGCTGCTTCTAGTAATTTTGTAAGGAGCAAGAGAGAGGATACTATTGCACTTGGAATAGTGAATAACGATCAATAAAGATATTTAACATAAAATTCATGAATTCTACTAAATATGTTAAATCTTGATGCATTAAAGAAACTCGGAGCAGTATATTTCCGAAACAAATGTATGAGCTTACACGAAACTTCTTTAAATTTTTTCTTGTTTTCCGTTTCTCTGACAATACAAGCGAAATAGCTAAAACTAACTTTTCGTCAAAATAATATTTTGGCGAATCATCCAATGGACCCGCAGGAGAGAAGAAGCTTGCAAATTTGAGTTCGTAGAACATCGAGTAAAGAAAACATTTGGCTCACCTTCCTCCAGCCCTTCTAGTAATTATTTGTCCAGGAATCGAATTACAAACTGCATAACACTCGTCCCACAGTTGTTAAGCAATTTGATACTCGCAATCCGCTGTAAATTTTCCATTACGAAATTGTGGGTGTTTTAATACAAATTGTATTAGCAAATTTTTCTGCTCAGCAGTCATATTCAGCCTCTTGTTTTCTGCCATCTTCTTCTTCGGTATCCACCTGTTATTTCAATTTTAATAATGAAAACTATATTTTCCAACATACACAATTTATGGAATAGAAATCATTTTTGTGTGTACATGTTGTAGCAATAAAATAACTGAAAGTTCTTCGAGTTATTTTCTAACCTACCTTCGCTTTTCACTCTTGGTCAACTATAAACAAAAACTGTATGGCAGCATCAAGCCAACATACCCCCATCGTTTCACCTACTTCTGTACCTGCCACGACATTGGTCTATTTACCGCTCCCACTCCTAAATACACATCGGCAGCGTCGCACTACAAACGGTGCACCACATTCCATTCTATTGTGTTCGTACCCGCTCTGGGTTGGGACGAAGCGAACGATTGGCAACTCTCTTTCGACCTGCTCGAGAAAGATCCAGGCCGTGGCTAATGACTGCGATAAATTACCTGAGTGACAGGAGCCTACTCTTCCCCACCCTGTAGATCATCAAGTTTACTTATTCGCAGGCGCGGATCGTGGGAGAAAATTTTTGTCACTCTGCATTCCAGGTTAGCGCGGTTAAGATGTGCATAAGGTGTACTATTTTCACTCATTTTGACTCTCCCCCCCCCCCCCCCCCCCCCCCCATCCTTCTCTCTCTCCCCGTCTCTTTCCCTCCCTCCCCTCTT
>WSXT02206794.1:0-18154 GCA_011762715.2 Neuroterus valhalla
AGGATACAAAGTGTAGAATCTGTAGGGAAGCAGAAGAAAACCTGACGCACATTTGGGTTTGTCAAGGGTTAGATGGAGAAATTGAATAAAAGATGGACTGAAGGTGTTGATAGATGGAAGGAAGGGAAGAAAGAGTGGAATTTAGAAAAAACGATCATCGATACACTAAAGGGAAAACCGAATCCCGTCCTCTGCCGATTTGCCAGAGAGTTCGAAAGGAGAGCGAGAGAAATGTCAGAGATGGAGGGCAGAGAGAGTACTTCAGAGTGAGAAAGAGGAAGAATGAGTTGGGAAGCTGTGCAATTTGTGATATGCAGAAACCAATGTACAAATATGTAAGGGAATGAAACAAACTCCAATGTAGTAATGTCGGACGAATTGTTATACTCAACCTTAAGTTTGGTGACGTAGGCATAATTTAATGCTGTTAAAGATCAGGCAAATATCTAAGGAAGGACGATATAGATGGGAAAGCGAGAGACCGTTAAACCGAATTAATCTAGAATATAACTGGTTTTTTTTTCTACATGTAAATTTAAGAGGAAAATTATATATTTCAGTTATAATGTTGTAATTAAGGAGGGCACAGAAATATTATAAAAGCTTGTAAAAGTATACGATGGAGATAATAAATCAATATCAATATAAATAAATAATAAATTAATTAATTAATTTAAAATTAAATTAAGAATAAGATTAAAGAAACGTTACATTGTTTAAATCAAATGATAAGATCTCCTTTCGATTCATAAAAAGAAAGCGGTTATTTCTCGCATTTTTTCGGTAAAATTTTTAATAGTCTACGTTGAGTCAAGTAAATTCCCGGTCTTAAATCAAATTCCCGGTTTCCCGGTCAAGTCGCCACCCTGTTAAAGCATCGAAACTTCAAAGTTTATTCATTTATGAAGCTTAAAAATTAGAAATTGGAAGGTTTGCAATTGAAAATTTTCAATATGAGCTTGAAGTTTCAAATCTTTCTTCTAAAATGATTGCTTCTTGCTTCATATTCTTGTCACTGAAGAATACGAAAAAAAGGCACATTGTACCGAACCTCACCGTATAATTTAGGCTGTACTTCTTCTACAACTCTCTCAATAATAATATCATCATCTGAGATTGCTGCATGCTTTTCATCAATTATTTCACATTCTGGGGTCTTCAGACTTATGTTCGGATTCTCTTCTGCCAAATCTTTTGATTCTGAACAAAAAATATAGGAGTAGTTGACACAAATAATTTTGACACGCATATGCTGTTAAAAATATTTGAAAAAACGTTTTTGCTCAAAATTAGTAAGTTTTCACACTTTCAGAATCAACTTTTATAAAAAACAACTTGGAACATCAAAACGTACCATCTATGTCCCGAAATTTTGCTTCCACAACTGTTGTGATGAAACAATCCCGTTCACCAAGAATATGAACGAAGCAATTCCTGCAAACGCTTTGAGTCCCTTCCTCCGTACTAATAAAGTATGTAGTGTAGTATATGTCAGGAACTGTCTTTATTTCTGACATTATCGAATTAATTTCTATCATGTCACTGACCATATCTAATTTTGATTCGAACGATTTTTTCTGTGACAACTGGTTAAAAATTCGTCTCTGATCAGCTTTTGGTATCTTCAGGTGACATTTTTCGTCACACGGTGGAAGTGGTGTCCATGTTCTTTGGACCTTGTCAATATTTACGGGATTACACACTTCTATTATTTTTCCTTCCTCATTAGCAAGACCAAGTTCAGTGGAAGACTCGATTATCATACCATGTAGTTCAAAACTAACAGTTTTCTTAGCCTCTACCTCATCCTTGTTTTCCGCATTCCCTTTTTCTTCTTCAAATTCTTGGCCATCGCTTTCAAAATTTACTTCGCTCTTTTCGGTGCGAGGTTGCTCGAGTAAATCTATATTTTCCAAATCACCATTTACCTTAAAATATTCGTTTATTTTCGATGATTCTCCTTTTTTTTGAGGATTTATTAGAGCATTATTGAGACTAATATCTTTTTGTACAGGTAACCCCTCGTAAAATCTTTTCACATCTGGACTCATCAAAGGAAGCACATCCAAAAGATCGTTCTTTTTCTCCTTACTTAAAGGAACTTCGCTGAGATTTCGAAGTCTTGCGTTCCAGACACCCTCACATTGAGACTTTAGTTTCAAATCCGCGAGTTTCACTCTATTGGTTTTGCAACAGGTTACATTTTCTTTGGTATATCGCATCCACCTCACTTCCTTGTCGATACAAGGACCATCTTCTTCCAAAGGATCTTTCCAAAGACTCTCGAAATCGTAAAACTTCTCCGGACTCATAACAACAACTTTAGGTTTGTCGTTTGACTCAAAAGGTTCGCTAAGAGCATTGAACCAATCCTTTGGATGTTGGATCTTACCTTGATGTTCTTCCATAACCTTATTGGTTGAGCGATAATCCAAATCATCGTAAGATTGAAAGGTTCCAGGACTAAGAAACTTGTGTTCTATTAGCTCCAGGGTTTTGTGTTGCGCTATCAAGTGTGAAAACATCATGCAGAGGCTCTTGCTCCTACTTACTTGACTACAGTTTGAACAAAAGACTAAATGCCTAACTGTAGAAGGCAAATCTAGAAGGTATTGATATAAACAAGAAGCGACTTCATTGGCAGTTTGTTTACCTTGAGTTTCATTCCACATGTAGAATGTAGGGTTTCCCAGAGAACTACCAGAATTTATACGAATTACCAAGTTGTGGGTCCAAAGAGGACGTTTATAATAGGCTACGGGATCATTAAGCCAAGGAGTCGGCAAACTCCTTTTGAACCCAATCGAGCAGACAACAAGCGAATTATTGGAAAACTGTGCTTTTATTTCATCCATAGATTTTGACTTTTGAGCTGATTCAAATGCAATAGTATGACAGTTCAGCTCATGTTCATCTGCAAGGTTCTTTGCTGATTTATATTTTCCTCTGGTTGGTTCGAATTTCAGGTTCATTAAATTCAGGATCTTATGATAATCATTGATGCTTACAGGGTTCATAACTTCTCCTACGTAAAGATCATACATGATTCTAAGCGATAATCCGATCGGTAGATATTTGTCAGTAACTTTGGAGTTGAAGTCTTGACTATCACAGAGTGGAAATTTCCTAATGTGCTTTTCTGCCTCTATAATTGGCTTCCGCACAGCATCATTTAATTGCAGTGCTGATGCATCAGTTGGCTGATTCAAAGCTGCAACTTCGCGACACTTTTCATCCAAAACTGCTTCTGTAATGAAGTCCGCCTCGTTGACAGTTTGATGAAAACAGGATTTACAGACCCTTGTACGACCTTTTTTTGTATTGAGGTAGTATACAGCAGAGTCTCTTACTCTTTCAAAAGAGTTCTGGACATTAAGTTGTTTTTCTGGTTTAATGTCTGTCATTTCCTTGCAAAAATTGTATCTCTCAACGAGCGTTGTTGCCCGACGGTAAACATCAAAAGTTCGTATCTGATCAGCTTCTGTTACTTTCAAGTAGCATTGATCTTTGCAGGGTAACAGTGGAGTCCAAATTAGTCGCATGCCATCATCTGAGATGTCGAAAGGTTCATATATGATCTTCATTTGCGGGTCTGGAAGTTCCAAATTTTTATCTAAGGGGTCGAGTCTTTTTTCTTTAGATTCAGGTATTCCTGTAAAATAAAGATATTCAGGGCTTAAACTCACTCCAGAGGTAAAGAATATTATTTCAACGGCAAATTGAATTTTGAAATACAGTAGCAAGATAGGAGCATAACATTTTTTTTTAAATCTGGCCGCGGAGCGGGCACATTCTCATGGCGCGCTACGCGCCCGGCTCGCAAGTTTGAGCGTGAGGAAAGTAGAGAGATATCGGAGCAAAAGTAAGGGTAGAGGAAGTAATGAGAATAGGAAGAATACAGGAATTAAAGAAAGGAGAGAGAGATAGAGAGATAGGCGGACGAGAAACATTGGAGGGACATAGAAAGAATTTTACCGAAACGATACGTAGAACAGGGTAGAACAGGGGATCAGAGGAGGATAGCGAAACAAAGGAGTAGTAATGAAAAGAATTTGAGTGGAAAATATGAGGGTAGCGGAAGTATGCGTTTATAGGAGAAGAGGGGAAGAGGAGAGATGGAAACTTTCAGAGGCTGGTGAAGGGAAAAGGAGAGGGACTAAATAGGTGACCTAAATGCCTGGACTGGAGATCAGGAAGAAGATTCAAAGATAAAGAGGTGGAAGTGCTCATATGGAAATCGAACCACAGACAAACAAATTGGGAGGGTAGAATACCCCTGAACCTGAAAGGAGAGGCAGGATGGTTAATTCTCAATGGCAATACGAAGGGGGGCGAGGATGTCGGAAAAATATTCATAGGGAAAGGGGAAACCGTGAAATACTACATTCTAGAAGAAAACAGAATAAGGAAGCTTTTGGTGGGAATGGAAGTGAGCGATGAGATACCCTTTCAGCACTTTCCGGTGAAAGCGAAATCGAAAAGAGGTTATAAACATCCCAGAGGACAGAAGAAAGGAGCAAATAGAAGGAAGGTTGAAATTGACCTCTGGGAAGGAGAAAAGTTGAGCGAATTCAAAGAAAGAATGAAGAGCAAGAATCTGAGAGGTATATAAGAGGAAGAGTTAGACAGGATAATAGGAAAATGGAGGGGTAATTGAGAAGGAGAGAGAGGAGGTAAGACCAAAAAGAGATGGGGAAATGATAAGAAGAGGATTGTGAGATGAGGAAAGTACAGATGGTAAAGAGAAAATGAAAGGGGAGATTGATAGAATGGAGGAAAATATACGAAAACGAGAGTGTAAAGGAATGTTGAGCTACAAAATACATAAGGAGAAGGAAGGAAAATTGAGAAGGTGGAGAAAAAGTGAAGGAGGGAAAGGTATGGGAGGTGATGAGCAGGGAAAGGGGAAGAAGGAAGGGAGTAAATATGAATACTTATTACTTATTTCTCTTGATTTCTCCTCCAAGACTTCTGTGATAAATTTCTCAGGCTCAGCAATAGCGGTTCCAAAACAGGTTCTGCAAACTAGCTTTCGACCTTTCTTTGTTTCCAGATAATAATTGACATTGTATTTGAGATTTTTATGTCTTTCAATCTGGTCGGAACAAATTGCCTGTGATACTTGTGTCATATTCTGTATGAATTTTAATCTTGAATGGAACGTTGCCTCTTTCCAGTAAGAATCGAAAATACATTTCTGGTCGTTTTTTGATATTTTCAAGAAACATTTGCTTTCACATGCCAAAATCCGGCTCCAACCTTTTGCAAGTTTAAAGTCCCTGATGAGCTGGGGATGTGCAATAAATATCTTCTGTTTTGTCAGTATGCTTTCTCCAATATTAGATATTACGGCTTCCTTAGCTTTCTCGAGAATGAATTTTTTTCTCTTCGCGTCTTGCCTAGATTGTAGCATTTCTGGGAAAACATTGAAATTAATGAACGTAACTTAACTAGCTGTGGATTCGATTTTGAGTCTTTCCACTTTGTTTCTATTTATAATTTATGGTGCTTATTAATTAGGTACCTTGCTTCCTTATTATGATTATTTAGAAAATACATTTGCTCCCTCATAGAATAAGAAACGTAGAAAAATACATGCAGATAAATTAATCCCCCCCAAATCAAGAGGTCTTTTTTGTGTTTTCACCACCTTCGAACTATGTTGATGGAAAAAGCTATACAGTGAAACACAGAGTTACCAATCACTATGAAGGATCTGAACTTTCTTACTCTTCAATAAAATGTTTTAATACTATAGGTCAATCAATTCGTCTCAAGTTAGGTTTTTGTTCGATTCTTGGATCAACTTTGAATTATGTTGATGACAAAAGCATTATAGTAAACCGATTTTTAAAATTTTAATAATGATCCTAAGTTCCTTAGTCTTCAATTAAGTGTATAACTATTATGGGTCAATCGATTCGCCTAGAGTCGGGGAAGTTTTCATATTCTTGCATCAACTTTCAATTATGGTAATGGGAAAATTTCAACTGTAAGAATCCCGTTGTTTGAATATAATAGAAGAGATGAAAGGGTGTAATCAATGGTTTGAAATATCATTCGATCAGTTTTGGAATATCAGTGCTGAACATAAGCCCTCTCAATTTAATAGTTTATCTGCAACGGTATTCACGACATCGTGTTTACAGAAGTGTGACATCTGAATGTCACACTTTTTTGAGTTACACATCCTAACACATCCACATCCCCCCACACACACACACACACACACCCACACCCCGCTTAGATCATTGTACTAGAAATTTTTGAAGTAAAAAATATTTATTGAAGCTAAACAATTAAAATTTGTTTCCAAATATTACCATTACAAAACTTTCCACCATGAGGAAGCAAAAAAACTTGAATGAGATACTTACCGTTGATTTTGAGAAATTTTTTTACTAAAACTGTTGATATAAAATTTTCCTTCTCTCCAAGTATGAGCGTAAGACAAGATTTGCATACTTTTGCAAGGCCTTTCATCGTCCTGATGTAGTAGGTTGTATTGTAAATCTTTTTCAGCGTGCCAGGAGACTTTTTATCGTGAACCATTTTTGGTACCATTTCTATCAAATCAGTCACAAAATCAAATCTTGATCTGAATGACGTTTTCTTGAGGTAAGCAGACAAAGTATTTATTCGATCTTCTTCTGTATATTTCAAGGAACATTTATTCTTGCATGCCGATAGTTGCTGCAAATTTTCTTTTATACACTCAGTCTCGTCCATTCTTCTTTTCTTTGACAGAGGATCGTCCTCGATTAATTCGTCTCCTGAATTTTGTACGACTTCCGATACATCAACAAACATATTTGTAAAACTTTCTTCAGTTGGAAATTGGGTTTCCATTTCTTCAATTTCAAGATCTTCTACATCGGAATCATAATCTTTCTCTTTCTTAATCCCTGAAATATCTGTAAAAGAAATATAATACAGTTACTTCAAGTTTAGAATCCCAATAAGGTTGTTTCTTTATAATTGCTGTACATATATTTTAAAAATCTGTTTGAATACTTTTGCATGAACACAACAATTCAATTGAAGATTATTTATTCTTTTTTTTTAAATCTCATTTCAAGTAGAATTTTTGAAACGAAGAATTCTGGATTTTATAATTACTGGTTTAAACATATTACACCTCTCTCATGAAGTCAGAATTTCTAAGCCGAAAAAATAAAACTAGAAAACGTATGCATCAGGTGACACCTAACCTCAAAGAAAAGCTATAGGGCGATACAATTGATTATGCTGATCGTTTTTATCACCTATTTCTTATCGAATAAGATAGAGTTTTGTTTATAATAGGAATAATCTCAGTACAGGATTTTTTAAAGATTCAAAACAAATATATATATATACACATATATACACACACACACGCACACACACATTATATGTTAAAAAGAAATAATTACCTGCTGTAGGGAGAGAATTCGAGATGGAATCATTTCCTGCAATAGTATCCATCTTAAAATGAAAAATTATTCAATAATGAATAGTAGAAATCCATTTTTTAGTATCCTGCGACAAAATATAACAATATCACATAATATGTAATCGTAATGTCTTTGCCTAACCGGCCTAACCTATGCATTCACCGCGCACGGCGCATGAATCATGATTTGTAACAATTTATTTGTAACACCGGTCACCAAAAATTTTTTTTTGTTTTCGCGCATGGGTTTTACTTAATATATTCGCTCATTATATAAGCAAATATATATAAAAGAATGCAACCACAAATCGAAAATATTTGCTTTTTAAGAAGTTATAGCAACTTGACCATTTTCTATTTTCCCGCCTAATTAATGTTGGTCTCGATGCGCTATCGCTTCTGAAAGAGAGGTATTAAAATGCTATTAACTGCAATTAAATACAGTGGAACCTCGATATTGATGCTGCTCACTACCGCCAGAAACATTGGCCCGAACTGACTAAGTACGAAGCGGAAAAATGCAATATTAAATGGGAAGCAATGGTCAATCCAAAAACTGTGGCCCTCAAATAAAAAAATTATGGATTGTGATATTTTCCCGCAGTTACTAAGCAATGAGGAGAAAAGAGCCTGGAACAGTTTTGAGGCAGTGGTTCATGTTTTTCTTGGAAACCAGAGCTGAAAATTATGACGAGCTGATCACTGACATGATTATGAATTTGTCCATCATCGGATGTAGAATGTCTCTAAAGATGCACATGTTACACTCTCCTTTAGATAAATTTAAAGATAATATGGGAGCTTATTCGGAAGAAGAATGGGAACGCTTCCATCAAGGTATAATGCAATTTGAGAAACGTTACCAAGGCCAGTATACTGGAAGCATGATAGGGGACTATATTTGGGGGTTAATAAGAGGTAACTTCTACTGAACAATGTCAGGAAAAGTAATACGGCTCACTTTTTAACATTTGAAATCTATTTTAAAACTTGTATTATAAGAATTAATCATAAATTTATGTTTGTGTATCTTAATAAATCATCTCTGTGTCCATTTTTTACGTATTTTTATGGATTTGAATTTTCCATTTTTCACACATAAAAGCAAATTCAGCTATTTTTGTTCTTATTCTTGTTTCTAGGTATATAAGCAATAAAAATAACGTATGTATAACTCGTGCGCAAAAATGATGTAGACCGGTGTAATCGATGTCAGGAATTCGATATTAATCGATAAAAAAAATTGAATTCTGTTCAAATTAGTAAAAAACAGAAATGAGCTTTATATTTCCTACAGATTCGTCAGAATCATCTGAGTATTCTTTACAATATAGGTATTCATCACAATTTTATTCCAAAAAGACTTATTTAACATATGTACATCCATAAATAATACATATAACATATAAACAATGGACTAAAATGGATCCCCCTTGATTATAACTTGTTCAAAATCCATTGAATCAATGTCTTCTATTTTTATTTTCTTCCGGTTTGGAAGGTCACAGCTCTCATAATCTACTTCTTCATTTTCTTCTTCTTCTTCTTTTTTTACAATGCACGTTTCAGGCAGAAGAGTGTCGTTTTTTTCCTGAACAATTTCCTTCAACTTTTTTTTTTGCGATGATGATTCAATGACTTCTTCTTGAGTAAGTAACGCTTCGTAAAACTCTTTAACGTCGAGTGAAACTGGAGACATCAAATTCACGAGATCCAAAAGGTCCTGCTTTCTCTCTCTCGACAATAAAGTAATACCAACTTTACAGAGGTCTTTTTTACAAATACGCAGAATTTCTTTGTGCGATTGTGGATACCATGTCTCAGTCATAACTTTAAACTCGTCCATCCGACTCAAAGTATTTTTGTACATAACTCCTTCGATGGTGTAGCGCAGCCACTTTATTTCATCGTCGATGAACGATGTATTTCCCTCAAAAAAATTATTCCCTAAACTCCTGAAGTCGTAGAACATCTCTGATGTCATTGCTACAACTTTCGGGTGGATATCACTTGAAGGTTCCGTAAAAGCTTTGTACCAATCCTTTGGTTGCTCAACTTTTCCGAGATTTTTTCTCATAATTTTCGCGGTCCAACTAGTTTCTGTATTATCCTCGATTACAGAATGTCCATCAACTAGGAATTTATGATCGATACACTCAAGTGTTTTGTGATTGTGCATTATATATTTGAACATCATCGCGACTGCTTTACTTCGAACCTTTCCATTATAGGAGGAGGAATATAATACAAGGGTTTTGATATGGCAAGGCAAATCCTGAACATATTGGAATAAACAAGATGCCATTTCATTTTCTGTCTTTCCCCCTACAGCTTCATGCCACATGTAGAAATTAGTGTCCTTCAAACTTGCAGTTTTCTTTACAAGTTGTTGAACTGTAAAGTTGTACGTCCACAGTGGTCGCTTGTAGAATGCTTTGGGATTCGATAAAAATGGGGTCGGTAAACTCTGCTGGAAACCGAAAGTGCAAGTCAAGTATGGACGTGCTCTTATATTCAAATCCTGATTTTTAGACTTTTCAACTTCTTCGAAATGATCAAGGTGAGTAGACCGAATACTAGTTATTATATTGTTTTTAGTAGGAAATTTTTTTGCATATTGAGCAGTATAGTGACATACTCCACATTTGACTATCAATTCAGGTCTGAATTTGAGGTCACGCTGTTTCAGGATCGTTTTGTACGTACCGAAATCTACTGGGTCGAGAACTTCAGAACTGTAAAGCTCATACGAAATACCCTCTGTTAAGCCCATTGGTAAACATTTTCCAGAATGTAGATAGTTGAAGTTGTCACTTTCGAAGAGGGGATATTTGTTTATGTGTTCTTCTACTGTTTTAATTTGCTTCTTAGTGGCAGATATATGGATTACTTCAGATATATGTAGTCTGGCTGTTACTCTAGGATCAGCTTGAAGTATATAGTCAATTAGATTCTTGACTGTCATATGGTCCCTCGCTTGTTCCTTGAGTATTCCCTCGACCGCCATTCGCTCCGTCGTTTGGTCCTCAAGATTCACAAGTTTTTCCTTGACTATGGAAGATAGAAGATCATGATCAACCGTAAGTTGATCGATTCGTTCATCCTTTGAATTGCTCTCTTTCTCCGTTTTTACCGTTTCCTCGTTTTTTGATTGTTTGTATTCTACAAAAATATGAAGAAATAATTATTTTCTGAAACTTTGTACAGAAACTCAATCGCGTACTAGACTCAAAATTCTGAATATTCCCTTCATGCTTCTGTCTTCTGACTCAATTGCAATTTTTACAACAAAAAAAAAAGACATCGCTGTAAACTATGCTCACCACTCAAATTTCAGAAAAAATTCCCATTTATCTCTGCTTTTTTTTTAGGTTCCGAGAAAATTCTCCGGTCGTTCAAACATTAAGATTCAAGCTCTTTAGAATAAATATTTTTTTATTTGAAATATTCAATACCAAAGTATAAAATGAATTATTCAACTTAGAAAGAAAATTATAAATAGCAAAAAAGTTCAAGAATAAATTTGAAACAATTTTAAGTTTTTGGAATTCAACCATTTTTCAAAGTATACACACTACTTGTATATTCTTACTAAAAAGTTGCGAGAACGTACAATAGTTTGAATTGGAACGCCTAAATAATTAAACAATTCTAAATCAAAAACATTACAAGTTTGGTACTATCGGTTGAAAACTTTCAAATTACTAACATTAAAAAATTTTCAATGTCGAATTTCCTTAACGTGAATACTGACAGACTAAAGAATAATTTTATTCAAAATCAAAGGATTCAATAGCTGAACAACAGTGAATTAAAAACTTTACTGAAACGAATAGTAAGAAATTCCAATCCTAAAAACTGCACCATAATTCCATTTTCTAATATTTTGATATTATAAAATTTTACAATAAAAAAATTGATTGACTGTTTCCAATATGAACTGAAAAATTTTTAATTACATGACCTTAAATTCAAGTTGTTTAAACCTGTATAACATCACATTAAAATTATTAATGTTGAACTTTTTCTTGTTCGAAGCGTTCAAAATAGGGAGCGTTGATAATTAGATAATTACAACAATACCTAACAAAATAGAAAAATTGTCACTCCTAGATCTGCAAACTTGGATACTTTCAGTTTCCAGCATTTGGAACTTAATATTAGTGAACTGGATCACTTTAAAATTTACCAATTCCATATTCAAAGCGTTCAAAATAGGAATATTTTGAGTTCAAAGTTCATAGAATTTAACAGTAACAATTTTGAGGTTTTGAACGTCACACAATATAAAATTTAAGTTTTTCAACTCCAAATTATGGAAGCCTTGAAGACTGAGTCGAGCATTATTTTGAAACTTAATACCGTCCGAATTGCGAAGAAAAATTAATTTTCGAAGGCCCTAAAATTGTTTTATTTTAGAAAAGATTTCTTCACATTGAATATGAAAGAAACAATAAATTATGACGACACATTATACAAACTAATACTTACCATCTAAAGCAGCCATTCTCTTTTTCTGCAAAGCTATTGCGACGGAAGCACGTTCTTCGTCAATCGCAGTACAAAAACAACTTTTGCAAACTTTGTGTCGACCTTTCCGAGTATGCAGATAGTAAAATGCAAATGTACTTCTGGTTTTAATGTAGTTATAATCTTTCTGAAGTCGACTTCGAATTATGTTTAATGGTATAAAATCAACCATGTCATTAATATATCTGAACCTCGAAAAAGATGTTGAATTTTGCCAGTAAGTTTTGAAAATATGTTTTTGATCTTCTTCAGTCACATGCAAGGCACATCTATTACTACAAGAAGGCAATCGGGTCCAACCTTTCTTCAATTTATTAACCACGATATCTTTCTCTCCAGCTTGGAACGAAAGATGCTCATAATTTGTGAATGCTGGCTGAGTCTCTTGTGTTTTCTCGGTTTCGTAATCCTCTTCATTAGATTCTCTCATTCCTAATAAAATGAGAATTTATTACTTTTGCAGAAACTCAATTGATAATAATAATAATAATAATAATGATAATAATAATAAATCTTTATTAAGTTGCCAACCAAGAAGCAAAATGTACAAAAAAATATATAATGTGGGTCCAAAAAACAAATCAAAGGGCGAGGTACAGCTCACAGCTGATTTATAACTTAACCCTAAATCATTACTTTTCCTGGGGATTACCAAACCTTGTGGTTGGTGGGAGGGCTCAAGGGTCCATTCAGACGGGAGACCTAAAAAAAAGAACAAGAAGGACAACATCGCGAGGTGGGGCTGCTCTAGGAAACAAAGGAATCTTGTCTGCGAGACCTGCACTAAGGAGTGATCCTCCCAGGGGAAAGTAGCAAAGCCTCTAGAAATATCAAGGACGCGAGTTATCATGCTCCCATGCCAAGATGTGATCGCCATTTCGAGAGCTGAAAGGCACTAGGGTTAAAAATTCCTTGAACACCCCGGCGTGCCGCCCTCAATCGAGGCAGACACGGCAGAGTCCCAAAGTAGGTGTCTAAATGGGAACTTTGAGATATCAGGTAAAATTTCTTAGTATATAGACCCTTCTCCTGCAAGCGGGCCAATAATAGACACCATAACAAATTCATTAAAACATAAAAGGCTTCTCACGAGGGCCTTCCTCTGATAAATTGCCAAAGGTTTTTGACTGAGCAGGGGTCATTTCTCCAGGAGCGATGGAAAAGGAATTGACTGGTCCGCGAAGGGCGTCTTCAAAACACCAGCTAGGGTTCCTCACAAGGGAGTTGAATGGTCAAAGGCTAAAGGAACACAGGGCCTCACTTTCGCACAGATAACTAACAACTCCCTGGTGAGAGTCTTCGCCGCTTCAGAACATCCTAATACTTGCCTAACCGAAGGAGCTGAACAAGCTGAGGGCGGAAATATCAAAAGAGATTGATTTCTTCCTCTTCTCCGAGCGCTTCATCGAGAATTCTCTCCTCGTTTCGCTACGGGCTTCGTCTAACTATTGTGAGCCTGACCGAGCCTATGCAGCCTGAAGCGGACGCATCCGAAGATCGTAAGAGAGGGGATTGACGAGTGACAGTTATTTACACCGCTGCTCACGCGTTGGTCATCTCTGCTCTAAAGTCTGCAAGCATCTGGTCGCGGGACTAACTAGTGGAAAACATCTCAATGTTTCAGCTCAAAGGAGGACTAAACAGGTCCAGGGGACCTGAGTACCTCCGAAGAAACCGCAAAGCGACCGTACCGATCCCCGGTACCCCCGAGGATCCGGCGGTGCTACTGCGGCGTCTTAGTTTAAAAAATCCAATTTTACGGACAAAGTTTTGGGAAGCTTTCCCTAACAGGCAGACAAATAGAACGGCAGGGAAGGGCTGGATTCTGGCCTTATGTATCCCTGAAATTACAATCAAGGTCCTTATGGTAGATTGCTGAGCCTATATAGGGATGAGTGAGGTCTCCTTCAGGGTGACCCTACAGGGCTCCACAAGGGGTCCAGAAGGATTCAGAGTTGCACCGGATTAACAGATCAATGGCTGAGACGGGAATCTCAATGATGCAGTTAAATTTGCACCACAGCAAAGGGGCCTCGGTGGGTTCAACCAGGCGTATGGCAATGGTGCAGACAGGCATAGCCCTAATCCAGGAACACTGATCGAACCGGGAAAGGATCCATATATATAAGAGGCAACACAAAAAGCATCAATGACATACATAGCCGTTAAGGGTATTGAAGCGATATTGGTGCCTAAACTCTGCTCTAGGGATCTCCCCGTTATTTAGGTCAGGGGCGAGACTTGAGAAATATGAGAGGTTTTTATCGCTTTTCCTTACTCCCCGAGCGACACTACGGGGACCCTAACTTCCAGAGAGTTTGCGGCTCTCATTCAGAACTACCAAGAAAATAGGATTTCTCTCCCTTTGGGTTGAGGAGTCAACTTCTACCATATAGTGTGGGGGAACACGAACGGTAGCGATAGGAGAAGAGATTCATTGAGATACCTGGCGGTCACTGAGCTAGAGATCCTAAGGTAAGACTCCTACATTCCAGAAAAAAAAACAGAAGTGAGGTTCTTGACCTGACCCTATGCTCGGAAGAACTGAGGAGTAAGAAAGTGGGTTCGAAAGTCTCTGATGAGAAGCCTCTTTTTGACCCAAAATATAACCTGCTCCAAGTGAACCTAAGGAAACCGGAGATCAGAAATCCCAGGAATACACTTTAAGTCTCATACAAGGAGGGACTCGGAGGTAGGCTCGTGGTATGTCCATAAAAAAGTAGCTAAAGCTGCGGAGCGGAGACTTGCCTCAGGCTGATAAGGTTTAAAAATGTCGAGTTAGCCGGAGATGAAGAAGGAACACTGATTCATCTGATGGAAGTAAACTTTTCAGGTTTTCAGCAAAAGCTAACAGACAGAGAGGAGGAATATTGGGTCCAGGAGATAGAGAAGGCTGACTGACATTTCACCGCAAAGGTCATGCATATCAAGAAGGTGGAATAGGCTTTCGGCTCCTAAATGGCTGCTGAGATTTTCAGGCCCCATAGGCTGAAGTCCTTCATTTCAAACACGTTAGTGAAGCTGGTCGAGAGACATATCAGGGAAGAAATGTTCTCAACTTCTCCACTGCATAGAGGGCTGCACGCCTCCCAGGCAGGCTACTCGTAGAAATTGCGCTCTATGCTGTTGAGCAGCAGCTTGAACGGGAGGGAGGAGGGGATGCTGAGGCAGCAATACACCTCCAGAATTCATCTGCGGGAAGGCCTTGAGTTTCGGCGTACCAAGCAGCTAGTAAATTGGATAGAGAGTATGCTGCATCGGAAGCGTTCTGAAACCAGGTGGGGTGAAGGTCTAGTGTTGAATCTGGAAAAGACGAGTTGGGTCCTTTTTAAGAGAAACTACAAGTGCAGAAGCTCGACACTCCTGAATTCCGTGGCATGATGCTGATGATCCCAGATATGGTTAAATATTTGGGAGTTATCCTAGATGGTAAACTGAATTGGGCAAAGCATCCAGAAATGTTATGCAAAGATTCGGTACAGCATTTTGGATGCGCAGAAGAGCTTTTGTTCGGACATGGGGTTTAGGGCATAGGATGATCGCTTGGCTCTTCTTCGCTGTCCTGGAAGAAAGACTCTTATATGCGGTCGTGGTATGGTAGCAACAGGCAATGCTTGAAACGATGCAGGATACACTGCGACGATTACAAGCGATAACGTTTGCGGGGTAACCGGAGCAATGAGGACTATGCCCACGGCGGCGGTATGATACATGCTCTGCGAAGAACCCCTACACGTTGCGATAACTTCCCGGGCGGCTTGTGTAATGGGCCGACAAGCGAGAGCAGATAGATGGACTTGGAGGACTAAACATACTAGGCTATAAAGTGACATCAGTACACTGCTAATTCTAAGTATGAGGCAAGACAAGATAACGACACGCTTCAATTTCAATAAGGCTTTCTGAGTCGTTATCACGCCAGGGATGTGTGGAAAGCAGACGGTAACTCATCACTTCAGGAGCGAATCTGGTATACAGACGAAGGGCATCCGGAGCAGGAATTTTCGACAGTGCAGGAAAAAGGGGATAGGAGTTTCGCTTGGAAGACATGCCACTGCCTTTCAGGCGGAGGTCCGGCTGGTAGGCAGATCACAATCTGCCTAAAATAACACCAGAACTGGTAAACGATTGCAAAGAGGCATTGAAGGTAATAAATACTCACCAGTGAGATTGTGCAACATTTGATCTGCAACTGGAGTCAGGTTTTCATCTCGCTCGTTGCTTGGGAGGACAATTTTTTCAAGTTTAATCTCGGATGCTTTTTCATCTTCTGTAAGCTGGAATTCTGCTGTATCATACCCAAGATCTATTTCTTCTTTTACAACACCGTTTCCCTTATGTTCGTCACTAACTTCATGCTTCACAATTTTCTGGGAATTTCCTTCCAAAGGGAAAGCTGATTCTTCTTCACTTTCGCTACCATCATTCGTCGTTCGGTTAGGAAGATGTGTACCTACACGATTCACAAACTCAATCCATTCCTCTGAAGGACTCTTTCTTACCAGGTTACACTCTGTTTTGTGGCAAATAAAACTCAATTTATTAGATGAAGACTTTGATCAAATGCTAAGCTGGAATTAACATTTTTTTGGACTTATATGCCTGAATTTTCAAACAGAAAAAGAATATCATGGCATAAATAGGCAGAAACTTCGTACTTACTTTTCGATTGCTTCCATTTGTCATCTAAAATTATTTTTAATGCGGAACTCGACTCTCTAATGATGAGACCCAAACAAAATTTGCATATTTTCTGATAACCTTTCGTTGTATTGACATAAAATTTGGTATAATATTTTGTACCCTGATGAGTTGCCTGAAGTCTTGACCATCTATTTATGAATGTGTATCTCGATTCGAATGTTGCGCCTTCCCAATATGACTTGAAGATACGGGTCTGTTCATCTCCATTTACCCTCACGGAACACTTGTACATGCATTCCCGGATCAGGCGACAAAATCCTGGTCGTTTCTTTTGGCCGAAAATGTTTCTACCTACGGTTGAAGGTGCAAAGGTTTCAGCATCTTCTGAGGATGGTTTTTTTGAATGGTCCTTGATTGTCTCGATTTGGCGCTGCTCTAATTGGAGTTTTTTCCATTCTAAACAAAAATCAGGCGATGTTTACATATATTTTTTCAATCATATAGTCGAAATAGAAATCAGTTGTATTATCATGTTCATTATATTACGTTCATCTTCTGGTTTAGAATATGAATTTGTATGTCTACATTCAAAGTTATTCTTTTCCTTTTAGTATTAACTTGTACACACATTCACGAATCAAAACAAAAATTGTTCAATCTTAGATTTGTATTTGAAAGATATTTGGCTAATCAATATTAATACTTACTATAAAGGTCACGCAACTTTTCTTCTAAAATTGTTGTGATAACACTATCCCTTTCGTTCAAGATAAGAGTGAAACAACTTCTACAAAACTTTGTACGTCCCTTGTCCGTATCTAAATAAAAAGTAATATCGTACTTTTTATTGCGAGGAGATTTATCATAAAAATTTAATCCTGGCTTAATGCTTGTCATCTTTCTCAAAAACATTTTCCTTGATTCATCTGATTTCGTGGACCAGTAACTCTCAAATATACGGTTTTGCTCTTCTTCATTTAATTTCAAGCGACATTTTCTCGAACAAGGAGGTGCCTGGCATGAATTTTGATGAGTTCTGAGGGTAGGATTCTCGTTTGCAATTTTAGAAATTTTTTTATTTCTACTGCTTGGGTATCCTTTGCGAATGTTTCCTGCTGTGTCTTCTCGCATTTCAAACGATTCGACAACTTTTTCCTCTTCCGATTTCTCTGCTGTGTCTTCTCGCAATTCAAACGATTCGACAACTTCTTTTTCTTCTGGTTCTGCAGGATATGCAGTAACTGAATCATCAGAATCCGTAGCAAAATATTCGATTATTTCAATAACTTCTTCAACTTCTTCAGATTCAAACATAGTCATTTCTTTCGTTTCCTGGTTGACATCGTTGACATCTGAACCATGTGAAAAATATATGCATATGGAAGAAATCATTCTCGATATTCGTATAAAAAATGAATTTTAATGTAGTGATTTAAACTTCAGGGTAGCGATTTGGTAGGCGATTTCAAATTCCCCGTTTTCCCCGGTCAAGTCGCCACCCTGAACTTCTACGCATATTGCTTGTAAAAATGTAAATAATCTTCA
>WSXT02206805.1:0-18152 GCA_011762715.2 Neuroterus valhalla
TATTCTAACCGTTTTTTTTTATTATTTTTTATTGTACTGTTGTAAATTTTGTGTATTTTTTTTTATAACACTGCTAATTAGTAGAAGTGTGCATTCCTAGAATTCCTGAATTCTACGTTACTTAATTTATTACACTGGTCCACTAAACCTTTCGAAAAGGCTACTTTTTGGTGGAATAAATAGTGCGAATTGTAGTTCAGATACCGTCCGGACCAAGAAGGTTTTTTGTACCAATTCGTTATCAAATTTCGTTCAGGTTTTTTAATAATCAAAAGGTCTACAAAATTTGTGCTGTTATTATTCTCAATTTCATAAGTAAACTGAATTGAATCTCCAATGCTGTTGAAGGTGTTTACCAATTCGGAAATTTTATCTGTTGGAACGATCAAGAATATGTCATCCACGTAACTTTTATAAATTATGGGTACAAATTTCAACTTTCCTAATGCTCTCTTTTCTACATCTTTCAAAACCAAATTTGAAATTATAGGGGACAATGGAGATTCCATCGGATAACCAGATAATTGTTTACAGAATTTATTATTGAATGAAAATACAGTCTTATTGGGAAATGTTCTGGCTGCTAGTAAAATCTCGTTTCAGAGATTAATTCACTTACTGTTTTTCTAATTTTTATTTTTGATCATCATCTTTCAAACTTTTTATACAGTTTTCAATGTTTGAAACAAAATTTTTAACTGGGAATTTTTTAGAATTGGATGGAACGCCAAATTTGTTTTCAAGATCTAAGGTTTCTGCTGTCTCATCCGGGATTCCGACATTTGATACGTTTCTCACTCTTCGTTCTCAACAATCGACTCCTTTCCCCTTCGAGCCTTCAGCGGGGCAGGGTCACGGCCAACGTCATAAGTAAGGCAAAGATGGTGGTAAAGAACTCTTATTGGAGCATTGTGTCTGTAAAAATACGTCGTTCCTGCATAAATAAGGCAATTGGGTAGTACATGCCATAGGTGCTCAGGGAGCCTAAGACACGCCCTGCACCTATCGCTGGGAACCTCTTGAAGTAATATGCTTCTACGGTATGCCAACGTGGAAATTACACCATCCTGACACGCGGAAATAAAGCTCTCGGTTCCTGAATTGAGTCCAGGTGATTTGAGAGAAGCAAACCTTGACTCATGTGACAAGGATTGATCTTTCCCAATATTGTAAAAGTTCCCGTGCATCACCTTGTGTTCATGTTGTTTCACGAAGTTTTTCGCCTCCGTTTTCTCCACCTGTGCTGTGAGAAGTGAGGCATCTTGATGGAGTAATGCACTGTCGTCACTTCTGATGTTGAGTTGCAGGCCAAGGGAACAGTACTCAGGAAGATTCGGTTATATAGGCATTCGAAAATGAGAATTCCGCGCCAGCCTTCAAGGTGTGCGATGTATAAGCGCGGAACGGAGATTTTATGTGCAAGGTTTCTTCATATGCATCATATTGCGCGTAGTAACATTAATGGCCCCGAGCTCGTTCTTTGTCCATGGAACCACCCTAAACAAATAGAGTAGAACTGGGACGGCAAGCGTGTTAGTCGCAGATATCTTGTCCAACGACGACAGGTTGGACGACCAAATCCATCGGAGCAAGTGTTTGTATCTGCTTTGGAGAACAACCTTTACTGATGTTCCATCCTGAATGCGGCTCTCAGGCACACCCAGGTATTTGTAAGTCTCTCCAGCGCTAAGGTGTCTGATAGCACTTCGGTCCACAAGCTCAGGGTCCTTATCAATACCTGCTTTTCGTCCACGTTTCAGATGAATCTTGGCAGACTTATCCGATCCGAAGTCCATACCAAAATCTCGTGTGTACCTCCCGACGATACTAAGAGCATCTTCGAGATGTTCTTTTCCAGAAGCATAGACCTTCAAGTCATCTATATAAAATATATGAGTGATCTTATGCTCACGAACATTACTTCCGCCACAGAGGTATCCATGAGAATCACGGAGTGCGAGGGATAGAGGCAATAGTGTGGTAGTCACACGATGTTTTCCAGAAGTGATAGTAAATCTGGTCTTCCAAAGAGGCATTAATCGCTCAATGCATCCTACTATATCTGAATGAACCTTTAAGCTTTTTAACAGACAGATGATGGGTCTATGGAAAGTCGAATCAAAAGCTTTCTGGTAATCAATCCAGGCCATCGACATATTGCGGTTGTGGTTCACAGCGTCTTTGCAGACACTCCTGTCGATCAGCAGGTTTTCCTGACATTCTGCTGCGCCTCTTTTTGATCCTCGTTGTTCGTAAAGCTTACTCCATACAAGTTCAATTATCCGAACTATCCTGTCATTCAGGATAGATGTGAAGATCTTATATACCGGGTTCAGATCTCCGATTTTAAATATAAGGCAAAGAATCTCCGACTTTAAATATGAGGTAAGGATGCGGGCCAGATGTTGGTGTGTAGAAGTGAATTTCTTCCACCAAAAGTTCCTAATACAATCTGGACAAGCAGCGAAGAAGTTCTTCGTGCCCCTTGGTACTTTCTTAACCTCTTCATGAGTGATGTTGGGCATTCCCTCTCGGATACTATGGGGTTATTGTACAGCTCCTTGCAACGTATGATGCTATCTGTGCCTTCATTCAATGAATTTTTCACTTCGTATATCTTCCTCCAAAATGTCTCGACTCCTTCGGACTAGGGTAGGTTTTTGACAAAAACAGGAGGATCGCTGAAGAGGCGCGATGGGTCAGTAAGAAACTTTCGATTCCCCTTGACCCATCGCTCCCTCTTTTTAATTCTCGTCCTTGCGTCAGATAGTACTCGTATTTTGTCAACAATGTGCTGCTTGATGGTCATCAGCTTTGACATTTTCACTGTGTGATGATGGATCCTTCTTTCATGAGCGAACTTTCGGACCCTTGCCGTAAAAGGCTTACCAGATTTTACGTAGTCAATCCCACACTGCATGCGGGACTCGTTTTGTCTTGCCCATTCAATCTTCTTGGGAAAAATATTTCCCAAATACATAATGTCAATTAATTATTCATTATGGAAAAATAATGCATATAAATAAGCAGTCGAAATGTTGGTCTGTGAAAATATAATTTTTAATTTTTATTTGGAGACTTCAAATCAGACAACCTGTTTATTCCTTTAAATGAAAAAAATAATGTTTGCGACAGATCTGTATCAAACATATTATTCAAACCAACAATGAAAGTTTTGGATGAACATTTTTCGCTAAGTTCGAGCCCTTGCGAACTGAGTCAATCATATTAACAAATCTGAAAAATTTATTTAAATTTGAATAAAAGGTTATCCTGAAATAAAATATTTTACTTCTTAAATTAATGAAGTGTGCTTTTTACTCACTTCAAAATTTTTGAGAACTAGGCTTACAGAGATGAATATAGTTTTATCTTAACATTTATTATTATATATTTGCTGATTCATGTTATTCGATCTTTGGTGGACTGACTGCTATGTCAATTATCTAAAATGATGCAAAAATGAAATAAAACCTATTTTACCTACTATATAATACCTAATAATAGTTATATTATATGTGACATATTGATATGAAAGAAAAAGGAGGACCTAACCTAAAAACACTATAACATAACGGCGCCTGAGTTCTGTATTCAAGGATTTGATTCAAATGTACTATACTCTTCTCTCTAAAGCTTGTTTTCTACCGTAAATAATAGACGCTGGAGTCCAAGGACGCATCGTTAAATATTCAAACTTGAAAACTGTAGCATCTAATTTTCACTTTCGGATCTTTGCAGCAGATTTTTGAAACGCTTTGAAAACAACTAAGTCTGCAAACCACAGCGAACTTTTATCATTAGCTATAATTGGCTCTATTTCTCTAATCAATAAACACGTGAACGAATGAATGAATGATAAATGTGTACTTGCTGTTGTGATTCGTAGGGAAAAAGAAGCTAAAATAAATTTTATTGAACAATTTTGTACTCAAATGTACTTAAAAAAAAGGAATACAAAGTCGAGTGTACTGAAAATTCGAGACGCGTACTCACGTACTTACAAGCCGGGAATAGTACGCGAAAAGTACAATTGTACTCAAAAAGGCAACATTGTGAGTAATCAGTTCCATGTCGAACAAAGCGTCAGGAAAAGATGTGTTCTGTCCTTTTGGACGTTAAATCCCTGCATAGACAAATGTCTAAGAATAACTCTCCCTGACGGGAATCGTTAAGGGAAAATCAGGCGAGGATTCGCAGAGAATGATGAGCAGACTTAATACAAGCATGAAGAGTATGAGTCTTGAGAATAACTTTAATACAACAAAGGCATCCTGCTTGGAATGAATGGTAAGAAACAGTGTGCCATAGGGCTCCAAAAGAAGTGATGGTATATTAATTTGATGAAATTGTGTATTTTAAAAGTTTATTTACTACCGACGGAAATAGAGAAGCATAGATTCCCAGACGTATAAATGAAGGGTAAAAAGATTACTCGCAGTGTACGAGCTACCACTAGACGTAAAAATGTAAAAAATAAAGCTCAAATTGTGATGTTCAATCCTGCATATGCACCCACTGTGCTGTATGGTGGCGAGACCTTGACGTACTCAGAAACGGATAGGAGTGAAGCGAACACGGTCAGAAAGTAATTCGTGCGGAACGTGTGTGGTACCGAGCTAATGGACGAAGAATCCGAAGTCGAATCCTACGTCGGATCCTAATAGTTTCTTACGTCGTTACCGACGTCAAAACCCACATGGGATCCTACGGCGGATCCTCACTAGTTTCCAACGTTGGAAACGACGTAGGAAATTGGGATCGTTCCCGTTTTTAGTGCATGCGCAGCACTCACCGATGTGCGAAACAATAAATACGGGCCGTAACAACTTCATGCGGGTCTTGTCGACCCGCATGAAGTTTTTCGCAGTTTTTCGCTTTGAAGTCTCATGCGCATCGGCGTGATTCCTGATTGTTTTGCAAGTTGCCAATATGACATCGGTGAGTGCCGCGCATGCACTAACTATTAATGCGTATGAACTATGGACAGTGACGCGCACGATCGACTTAGTCGTGTTTTCATCTTTATTGCGTAAGACACATGCACATAGAAATTAACGGGACGAGGCACAAACCTGCGGAGTCTGGCGAAGCGTAAGTAAGGGGAATGACGCACATCACGCATGCTCTCTCCACTTTCTTGGGGGGCTCTCAGCGCGTCCAGTGAGCCAAGTGGGTCAGCGCCAATCCAGAGTCGTCAAGCGTCAAGGCACCCTCCAAGAGAGTGGGGATACCTCACCTCTCCCGATCTATCAAGTCAACCCGCTCGCCTAAGATGGGATTTGTGCCACGTCCTTTTTAATTCATACGTCCATGGTAAGACGTCACTGGATACTGCGTGAACACTAATGAATCGTGCGTGGACACTAATAAATGGCGCGTATGCAGCGTGCAGTGGTGCTTGGACGCGTTTATCACGTAAAACACGACTAAGTCGTGTCAAACGCAAGAATTAATGGTGTTTGGGTTTCAACGTGTAAGAGCAATAACATTTTTGAATGACTTGTTTGATGGGATTAGGATTAGGATCCGACTTCGGATTTTTCAGTAGGGGTGTGTGAGAAAGGTTATTCGTCAAGAGTAGAAGGTGTTGAGGTAACGTGAATGATAGCCGTACACAGAAGTGAGTCAAAACAAGAATTGCTGGGATAAGTGAATGAGACTCCGAAGCAGAGAGGGATAAAGAGTCGTAGAAACAGAAGAGCTCGCATAAAGATATGTATGGTTGTCAGGGAAGTAGAGGATCCGTGTTAGAATAGAGATGAGAAGAAGATACTCGTCTGAATTAAAGCAAGAAGAAGAATGACGCCTGAAAAGAAAGATTTTGGATACTCATGAAACCGCTTAAGGAGGTTCTCTTGGTGGATTATTACGATAGATTTGGCAAACGCCTGAGTAACTGCTATAGTGATTAATTAGCGATCCGTGTAGCATTGCCCTGGAACCTATCCCTTCTCACTTTGTCCGCATATCCCTTGCTCAAACTTAGCGCATATATTCCTTGGTCTCGAGTAGTACAATAAGGCTAGGACCGCAAGAGTAAATCTTACCTCAGAAGAGGGATAGTAATTTTAATGATGGTCGTTCTGAATGCTATTTTAAGTGGATATTAGGTATCATTTAGTTTTGTTCACTCTTACAGCGATGAGTTCACAGTTTGACTGTTTACCTAATGGCAAACTCACGAATTACGAATCTTTTTATGGCGGACCCCGTATTCAAGACAGCCCTCATTCTTCTGTCAAGTCTTCTCCCGAGGGATCTCCTTCTTCTACTGCCACGGATCCTTCTTCTGGTGAATCTTCTAATGAGCAGCAGATGTTAGAAAAACGGGAAAATTTCTTCTTTCCTATTACAAGGTCACCATTTTTCACAAAGAAGACATTTAAAACCTTTGATCGCATAAAACCACTTACCGAGAAATATGCTGTGTTAATATTCAATGATGCCATCTTCGGAATAGTGGACGAGAAGAATTTCTGCCGTGGAATATATAATCGAAGTCAGAAACGGTTGTGATTCAACATAGTTCGTGGCAAGGTTAAGGAGATGACTAATGCAGAAAAGTCTCTATTTCAAGTAGGCTGTAAATTTAAACTATAAATATAAAAAAGAAGTAACCCATGGTAGGTAGGTAATACTGGCGGTTGGTAATACCCGCGGACCAAAAATTGGTACGTTCCATGTTGAGTGCAGTGACACATTGCTATATTTCTCTTTATTTTATGATATAATATTGATCTACGACAAAACAGAAAATGTAACGAACACAAGATGAATGTTACTTCAAACGTTAATGATAGAATTAGAATATTTATATCACTAACAATATAATCTATGAGAAACCACCCTTTTAGATAATTCCTACAGTATGGTAAAATAACTCGCCAACTGATCTGCCTTTCAAGATGGAAGTTGTGTAATGCATGATTGTACAGCAATGATAATGATTCATTTTTCAATATATCCGTTTCATCAAAAACAAGAGGAAAAGTTGGGGCAGGAAAGTGAGGGCTGATGGGGCAGTTCAAGGAAGTTAAGACCAAATATCACATATGAACAACGAAATATGAGAAATTTCCCATCACGTTTTCTCTAAATGATTTGCTTTTGATTTAAGAAGAATAATCATATCAATAAAAGAAGTGAATCAAAAATGAGGTTATCAGAAGATTCAGACTCATGAAAATCATTTCCAAGTTATCTTATCAATTATCATTTCTCACAGTTACATGAGAACTGAGAGTTGGGAAAAAATGAACAATTGAAGATCTTTATCAAGAAGGTCACTAAAAAATACATTCATTTTCTATGTAAGGAACCAAATTCTCCCTCATCGTTCGAAATCACATATAAGTTTGACCTAATTTTCAAAGAATTGAGTTCCAGAATTCCTTTCCTTGAACTGATTTATAAGATATGAATGTTTTTGATGGACAAACTTGATGCATATATAATTCAGGAGGTAACGAGTATAATAATAGAAGAATAATCGAGTTCTTCATTGTTACCTGAATCAGTTTTTCCTCCACATGGAAAAAATGAAGATCGCTTATACTCTGGTCTTATCAATGTTTTTTATTCTCAATAGTACAGGTGAATATACCAAAACGATGTCTCTAAAATATAGAGCACATTTTTGACTGGACCTTGGATGAAGCAACTGTTTTTTAGTTCCATTTCAGTTTGCGACAAGCTTTCCTCAAATACGAATGTCCGTTCTGTGTCAATATTGCGAGGATCACTTAGAAACCCGAGCAGAAGTTCAGACGGATTTCATTCGGCATCAATATTAATCATTCAGAAATAAGTTTTTAAACGGAACAACTGGAGTAGGTTTTGCATTCTTCGGTGGCGGTGCAACGGAAATTTCCTAACTTTGGTTCAAATTGGTGAATAATACATGAAACTTGGTGTATTTATTCTTAGTGATTTGAATAGTATATTTTGCAACAAGTGCGGAAAGAAGGCAGTTATTATAACGAGTGCCAATTTTTCTTCTTGAGAATAAGTGGCTTCCGTTCACTTGTCATCTTTAGCTTGTTTCAGGATCGTCTTCCACTCCCGTGCAGCGAACTTAACACTTGTTCAAATAAAAGGCTATGAATTACTAGACTATCTGGGCCACTACGTTCAATCAAAAAATGCCCTATATACGTGTATGTAAATTATATAGACAGCTAAATCGTCGGCAATGCGTTGCGTGTCTCTATTAAGTCGTTTCAAATTCTGTTCGCAGAATCAAATCTCATCCATTTCTATGAATTATTACAGAAATAAGTTTGCAGTTCGACTGCTTACCTAATGGCACACCTACAAATTACGAATCTTTGTATGGTGGATCTCACATTCCGCATGGACTCCACGTTCCTGCCAAGGCTCCTCCTAAGCAGACATTAGAAATTAGAAAAAAGTATTTTTTCCCAATACTGGTAGACCTCTCTTCACAAAAGCAGTGGGCGCTATCTTTGAGAATATAGTACCAGGTATCGAAGAATATACTGTAATTACATCTAATGATTTCGTCCTCGCTATAGTCGACAAAAGGCGTTTTCGTCGTGGAATATATAATAAAAGTCACAGAATGTGACTATACTATACTAAATGAGTATAATTGTTTCATGGCAGATCCCAAAAACCGCTTACCTCTAAGTAACAAACCAGTTGAACAAAAATACACAACTAAAATGTAAGATTTTATATAATCTGGAGTCAGAATTGTATTATGCAAATAACTTTTGAACGCAATAAAAAATCCACGTATTACAATTTATGACGGCTTGTTTTGACTTAAAATTTCCACTTGAACCAATCACTTGAATCACAATAATGATCACGGAATAGAGTTTTGATACTTTATTTCGAAAAGACGGTCGGAGTAGAACTGACGCTCTGAGCCTAGGTGGTACATGGAGAGAGCCCGCCTAAGAGCTAGTTTAAGGGCGTCAGTGGGGTTGTTCTCATCATCAGTGCTCTTGGAATTGCGACGCCTTCAGTGGTTAGTAAACTTAAAGCCATACCCGTTTGCAAAAAATATGCCGTGGCACTTGCTGGATGGATCCAGAGAGCAGTCATACATGAGTCGTTCTGTGCCCTTAAGACACAAGAGGGTATAGCTGGCCTTTCATTGTGATTTCGTTGTGCATGTGGTCACTCATCTTGCCTTTGATGTTGAAGTCAGCCGGGACCCAGAATTCCATCAGGAACAATAGACTCTATCCCACCTAGAGCGCTCAGCAGGACAGGGTCGTGGCCAACGCTATAAGAGCGGCAAAGATGTTGGTAAAGCACTCTTAGGGCAGCATTATGTCTGTACAAATACGTCGTTCCTACGTTAATAGGGCGGTTCGATAGTATATGCCATAGGTGCTCGGGGAGTTAAATACACGCCCTGCACCTATCGCTGGAAACATCTTGACGTAATATGCTTCTACGGTATGCTAAGGTGGAAATCACATCGTTCTAACACGCGAAAATAAAACTCTCCGTTCCTGAATTGAGACCAGATGATTTGAAGAAAGCAAACGTTGACTCAACATCACTCCCGATGTTGAGGTTCAGGCCAAGGGCTTCAGCTGCCTGCTCCGCGGCTTTGTAAAGGAAATCACATTTCGTGATTCCTGACCATTGCCGGGAGAGGATCTCTACCGTTCGCGATATGAACAGTACTTAGGGTGATTCGGTTGTATAGACATTGAAGATTGAGAAGTCGGCGTCCGCTTTTACGGCCTGCGATGCATAAGCACGGAAAGGACGAGTTGATGTGCAACCTTTTCTTCATATGCATCATCTTGCACGTAGTGATATCAAGGGCCCTGGGCTCGCTCTTCGTCCATGGAGCCATCCCAAACGAATAGAGTAGAACTGGGACGGCAATCATGTTAGTCGCAGATATCTTATTCAATGACGAGAGGTTTTACGACAGTGTGATGCAGAAGAGGAGAGGGCTCATTGCGTCACCCTGAAAAACACCTCTTTAGAAAGTGGTACTACTGGTGGGCACACGATGTTTTCCAGAAATAATAGTAAATCTGGCCTTCCCAAGGGGCAATAATCTCTCGATGCATCCTACTATATCTACTATATCTACTATATCCAGGCCATCGACAGACTGCGCTTGTCGCTTGCAGCATTTTTGCAGACTCTCCTGTTGATCAGCAGGTTTTCCCGGCAGCGTGCTGCGCCTCTTTTTGATCCTCGTTGTTCGTAAATCTCACTCCACACAGGTCCAATTATTTGTCTATCCTGTAATTCAGGATAGATGTAAGGATCTTATACAACGTGTTCAGACAAGTTATTGGCCTGTAATTCTTTGGGTTGAAGAAGTCGCCTCTCTTCAGTAGGAGTACAGTTCGTCCTAACACCAGCCACTGCGGTATAGGGATCTCCGACTATAAATATGAGGTAAAGATGCGGGTCAAATGTTGGTCTTTAGAAGTGAACTTCTTCCACCAAATTTTCTTACTACAATCTGGACCAGCAGCGGAGAAGTTCTTTGTTCCCTTCAATACTTTCTTTACCTCCTCAGCAGAAATCTGCTAGCTCCACGAAACCTCAAGTAGTTTAATTCTTTACACAGGCTTGAGTTTCAATAAATTTATTTATTTCCCTCATCAATCATCAAAATCAGTATGTTGAAGACACTGGAACTAACAAATATAATTATCGTGAGAAATTAAATGAACCAGTTTTTCAATAGAAATGACAAATCACCGAAAAGATGCATAAAAAATGCTTGAGATTCCACCATATGACATTGTTCTACTATATTTGACTCGATTTGTAATGTTTGAAACAATATTGATGGATATGCTTGTTACTGCACGTTATAATTCTTGATGTCTTGCAAAATATGGAATCGAAGGACGATTTTTCGATTTCTTGTCCGAATTAATTTATTATTATTTATTATTATTATAAGTTTAAGCGTACAGGGACGCAAGGTTGTAAATTTTTTCACATCTTGCTAACACGTCCATCTTAAACCAATGTGGCAAAATACGCGACGCAGTATTTTTTTTCATCTCTATTAAATAATGATAATATTTTGTAGAATTCATATGGGTTCTCGAAGCTTCAAATGACATTATAGTTAACACTATATCAATTTTCTATGTAAACATAATAATCGTTCAGAACTTGGAAAGATTATGTATGCATTGTCACGTGACCTTCAACGAATGAGGTACGTTAATTTTATTTCGTAATCTTATGTTTCAATCATAAATATTTTAGAAAGACAAGCTTGACAACGATAATTCATGAGATAATGATCTTGCAGTCAAGTAAGGAAAAACCAGACTAATATTTTTTTACATTGCTTACCAAATTCTTCATGTTGTTCCTCTACGAGTTCATTGGCAAAATGCAAAACGCTTATACGGTTTTCCTATCATTGACGATTATCCTTAATTCTTTTGGTAAATATAATGACATATACATAGTTCTAAGTATATTTTTACTCGCAGCCCAAATAAGACAACAATTATCTGCGGGAAGCTTCCTGAGAATAAGAAAATTTCTAATTATCATAGAGCGGAAATAATATTCGTAATAAGGAAATGCCAGGATAATTTCCCGTCTGTTTGGGCCTCAATTTAGATTTAAGAAGAATCAAGAGTTGCAGCGCCAGCGCTACCCACTGTCATCCGGGTATATGAAACGTGAGAATAATGGCCGTTACAAGCGTCAGTTTCTTTTCGTTAATTGGAGAGAGTTTAGAATTTCGGATATTTCTCGACCTGACATTTATTCGATTCAATCAGTATCGCACTGCGACCCTGACGGAGATTTCTTATAGGAATTTCACTCTGAACGAATCTGAATCATTCTGATATCGAATCGGGTACAAATTCAGAGCAAGTCCATGTGCAATCCTCCCTAATCTGTTCACTGACAAAAAATTCATTCTGAACCATGAGTTTCCATCCTTTTCATTTCGCACACAGAAATAAGATGAATTTAAAAATCCATTCAAATTAGTCTGGATCGATAGAGAAAGAATCGGGTCCAGATTTTGGAATGTTTCAGGATACTTCGGACTGATTTGGACATTCTGTTGGAAAACATTTTTTTTTCTTTTTAAGAAGGTGAAAATTCTTTTAGTCACTGAGTGTAAGGCTTAATCTTGAAAACGGCAAAACACCCAAAAAACAGATCGGAAATGAAATCATTTTACTCTGTTGTTTTAAGGTCAAGTGATACTTATGTCAGATGATTTATACCATACCGACATTTTTCGCAACAACTTACGTTAACACGAAATGAGAAATCCATTTTCCATCCAATTGGCAATTAAAACATCCACCGCAGGCAGGAAGGCGCTGCGATAATGGCGGCTACGGGTGTGCATTTAACATTGGAGTTATGCCAATATACACTTGTTTATAATCTATCTGATGCTGCTGGCTTCCGTCGGTGTAGAGTTTTAATCCGATTTGCAGCTGCGGTTTCGCGGTGTTCTGTGTCATTCACAGGTTCGTTCTAGTTTGAGTTTTCTTGGTATCAATCGGCAGGTGTGGTGTGGCCGGCGTTCGCACGCTCTTCCACCCAGGGCAAGTGCTCGCTTCTCTCCTGCATTTCAGTTCCTCCTCGGCCCTTGCGCTGACCAGTAGTTTCGTTTAGAGTTCCTGCGAGTAGACCCTGACCAGTCGAGTAGCTGTTCTCGGACTGCTCCCGCTGAGAGATGGGTCATCGACTCATCATTAAACAGGTCGTAAACTTCGGGTTGTATATTTGAATTCAAGTTATTTGGTTTTGCCGACTCGATCGTCTTCTGGTGTTGTGGGAAATGACGAGTCAGATGACGTATCACCTCCAGTTGCGTAGGGATCGATCGTTTTGTGAGAATCATCGTGATCGTAGCTTCCGGAGACTACATCTGTGCTAATTCTCCTAAAGCGACCCCAAAATTTTTGATACGATTTGTTTGCCTCGGCATTCGAGCTCCTGGACATTTTTGTTGACGAATACGCTCTCTTTTGACTGATCATGGACTTGATAAGCGTCCTTTCCTCGCTGGCCCACTCCAGTCCGTCGTAATTTCTTAAACAACACTGCTACTGCGAAAATTGTCCGGGTTCGAGGATTGCTTCAACGGCATTGGGACAAACTACGCAGGAGATGAAACATTGAATTTTTTTCATATGATAGAATAATCTGGACTGTAAATCTTTAACATGACTATATGCACAAAATGTCTCTTTCTAAGAATTCTGAATTCTGCAATGGTGACAGTATTGCCCTGGATGATAATTTAACTGCCGCAATCTCAACTGTTGCCGATAAATTAAATTTAGTTGCGAAGCCTGAATGGCGTTTTCTGGGAAAAAACCTCGGGATCATAAAGAATGTAGAGTCATGCGCCGTGAGCTTAGAAAGTCTCTCAACGTCTTCAAAAGGTTGGGTTTCGCCGTATCGGAGGTTGCGGTCTCCTTCGACTATCATTGTGAGCCTACAGGTATGGCCTGAAGAATTTTTGAAAAACTTTCCAGGAAATTGGGTACAGTACTTTGTGCGCCTCTTCGGCGGGATCCGCGTTGATGAGAGAGTTCTATCCAGCTGGGTTAATTTACATACATTTATGTATGCATTCATTAATCCAAATTCATTTTCCTATCCCGAAGCGCACAGTATTTGCTTTTTATATAGATTTCAAGGAAGCGTTTGATTCAATTAATCACTGCCATCTACGGCGCAAACTTCTGAGGATAGGCGTAAGCACTAAAATAATACGGATTATAAAAATCTATATGTTAACACTAACATGTCTATCCGAACTCACAGGAGTTTGACTTCGTGCGTTCGGGTAACATGTGGAGTGCTTCAAGGAGAGATCCTTAGTCCTCTGCTTTTTGCGCTTTTCATGTAAGATTTAGAAGAGTATTTGGAAAATCATGATAAGTATGGAATTTCTATAGAAGATTTATGTGATGTTATCATACTTGTGTATGTTGATGATATAGTCTTGTTTGCTTACTCTCAGGCTGACTTACAAGAAAAAAATTAACCTTATTGCACAATATTGTGTGGAAAATTTTTTAACGGTCAATGAGGCGGAATCAAAGGTCATGGTATTTCATAAAGGTCGACCATGTGAATATAAGTTTTTTCTATGTGAAGACTCAGCTTGAAGTTGTGAGTGAATTTCTCTATCTTGGTGTCAATACGTCAGACTCGGGGCCTTTTCATAAAGAGTTCTTAAAAAGAATGTCTACTGCGAATGTTGCCATGGGCGCTGTCTCAAGAATTTTATTCACATCAAAAACCAATGCTTCTGCTGTTCACTCCGGCTGCGAATGCATACAGCTCCTTTAGTTCATATTTTTATGTCATATTGTTACTCATTTGTATCGATCTCAGATAAAAAAATTATATAATATATAAATAACCTAATAACCAATCAAACTTTCAAGAACGCCCCCGTATAATCGAGGATGTTGTCCTCTGATAATGATATCTGAATTTTATTGGTGAAGCTCTCAGGAAGTTTTTGAGGGCAGACTCTCCTCCTTGCTCAATGAGTTCTCAATTCCTCTTACAGAATCAAGTTTCCAGTTCGACTATTTACCCGATGGAACACCTACAATTTACGACTCATTCTATGGAGGACCCCATTCTTCTATCTGGCCTCATTTACCCGTCAAGACGGATTCTCCTGCCCGGCCACATGTTCCTTCCAGATCTGATTCACCAATTAGGTTTCCTCCTGTCACGTCTTATTCACCTGTGAGGACTCCTACTGCTGAACTTGAGTCATCTGCCAGGACTCCTCTCGCTAAGCCTGATATTCCTGCTAGTTCTGGAGGATCTCATAGTCAGCAGCCGTCATTAGAATTGCGCCGAAAATTCTATTTTCCTAATACCAAGAAACCAATTCTTATGGTAGTGGCAAGGAATATCTATAGGCGAATAATGCCATCTCAAGGATGTGATGTATTAATATATAAGGGTGTCGTTGTTGGAATGGTAGACGGAAAATATACGCGTCGTGGACTATATAATGGGAGTCAAAAAAGGGTGACTTATAACATGCTTACCGGCGAAGTTTCGCTAATAAATAATGAAGAAAAGTCGATATGTCCATTAGGCGTCAAACACATACTACGTAGAGATTAGTGACGGGACATCGGAACATAATATCGATGTTTTGAAACAATAAATGCAATAACAAATGCACTACTTGGCTGTTTTTGAAGATGCAAGCTTAAGGTTTTCCGGCGGAATTGACTGTAAATAACAAGCTTCTGCATTTTTGAGAACTTTTCAATGACAGTAAACAATTTCATTGTAAACAACAATTGTTCAAACAAATCCCTTTCATTTCGAATACAATCATTCATATTTACAAATAAAAAACCCGTTTTGGTTCACGGAAATAACAGCCAGTTATTTAGCGATAATTTCTTGCTATAAATCGGTAACATTTCATAATTGTTTAAACAAACACATTAAACAAATGCACAATTTGGATATTTCTCAGCGTTTGAACTTGTTTATTTGTGCAACCAACTATTAATAACAGAAATTAATAATAATAATAAGACGAATAACATGATCAGAGTGAGTTGGAGAATGTTGACAAGGTTGGACCCCAGTCAAAGTTGGATTCTATATAGCGACACCTTTGAGCTAGCATGTTAATACTACTCAGGGTAGTACGGAACTTTTGTATGGCTTAGTCCATTTCAAGCTCGTTTATCAAAAGTGTAGTGCTGATGTAACGTTATCGAGAGTTGTAGTGACATTAAAGAGACAAAGGACACCTTCTGGAACTTGTTGACAAATCAGTCAGCAACCCGTATCGGAACAATGTTGCACAGGACGCGTGTCGTTCGAAAACAGAAACAGGCTGGATTTACTTTTGCTGTGTATTTTCGAAGCAACCTCAAGTATGTTCATTTCACTTAACAACTCAAATAAAGTTGCTATTTACCAGAAAGGCTGCGTCCCAAGAAAAGGTCTCAGACAAAAAATTAGGTTGAAAAATGAAATCAGGATTTTTTCTGTTCACAAAATGCACGCAATAATTTCTAACACTAATCTGATTCCTATTCCTGCTTCCTTCTTATAAACAATCCTTGCACAAAATTCCTCATGTTCATTCCATTTTCAAATCTTCCCATATCATTTCCTCGTTTTCCAGTAGTACGACGAGGCTACAATCAGATGAGTTACTCTCGACCCGAAAGGGTCTTGGCTCAATGGTATAATAATATTAATAATAATAATAATAACCCGGTGGTAGCTCTAAAAAAGCATCCAGAGGTGACGCAAGTTATCTTCAACAAACTCTGCTGCTGTGTAATGACAACATCATAACTAGACGAACCTTATACCCCCCAATAACTCAATAGTGTGCCTGCCAAAATATCTTCGCAACAAATTTCGAACTTTGTTTTAATATTTCAAAAATTTTAACATCTTGACTTCACCAGGCACTTGACTTAGTCCGTGGCTGGGGATTATACATTGGGTGATATAACCCGGGATCAGTTTTTGACGAATAAAAAATAATAACTCTACCGATGGTGTTCTCGCGTTGTCCTTGCGGTAGGGCTTGAGCTTTCCTCTTATGACTTTGATGGCCATGTTGGCCGTGGAATGGCTACTAATAGGGTTGCCTACGCCAAACAGACAAAAAACGAGGAGGAAAGGGACTAAGAGGAACACAAAAGAACCCAATCATGATGGAGAGTCTTTTAGGTAAATTGAAACGCTTGTCGCTTCCCGAGGTTCGTCGGGGCGCTCTGGAGCCACCCCTGGGGGCTACAGCATGCGGCACGGTGGTCATGGTGAGCTGCGTAATGTTCAGGCAGATCTCACCAATCAACAACCTGGCCAGCAAGGACATCTGCGGAACGCGAAAAACAGTAGAACATCGGCTGTGCCTGTTGAGGATGCTTTGGCTAGCTCAAGCGATTTGCAGCCAACCACCTCATCAGGAATACCGTGGGAGAGCATCATATGAACAACCGAAATGATGAGAGGATTGATGCGTCTCTACAATTAAAGCGCGAAATTTGAGACCAAGCGCGAAAAGGGCTACAATTTGAGGACAAAGTTCACGGAGAAGTATCCCCATATGCAGAGAGTTAATACAAAGGATCTGATCACAAAGGTTAAAGATATCCGGAATAATCTTCTTATCTCAGAAGACTGAGCTATGGAGATATTGGAGATCAAGCAAGAGGTTGAATCGTCGGGGGAAACCGTCGATGGTGAACTTCAATTAGAAGAAGCTTCTTCGAAGATCAAGTGGAGAATGATGATGTATTGCCAGAGGCTGTAGTGGAGATTCAGCGACCCGGAAGGCGTTTGAACTGGACTTACCATATGAACAGAGATGTGATGCTCCTCTATTTCGTGGCGCAGAGTAGCGGGCAGAGTGTGAGAGGAAAACATCATCGTCTCTTCTTCCTTAGGTACCCGAATCTAGCTACAAGGATAAAGGAACAGAACTTGGCACATCAAAAACGCTCAATTTCTGTTAACAAATTACTCTCGGAGGATGAAATAGCCACTATCAAAATGGAGGCTGGACATCAGCCTCCAAATAATGAAATGCCCATAGGAGATGTGGATAATTAAGACCTAATCGGAGCTGAAGGCATAGGTGCTAGGAATAATGAAGAAGAAGGGCCGGCTCCATTAGAACTACATCCGGACATCAACGTTCATGTTGATTTGAACAGCAAAATCCCTGAAAAACTTCAGCATCTCGGAAGGAATTTTGGTGAAGCTTTATTGGAGTTCAGAAATGTAGAACCAACGAGAAGGCATCCTTTGCCGAAAATGTTCATCTCAAATGACCTGTATGCACTGATAGGACACCTTAACTACAAGGTTTAGCTTTGCACTTGAATGCACAATTGTGAGTATTGCAGGTGCAAACTCTTGTATATTGTGCGGCTGTGGCAGTCGTCAGAACCCTAGGTCGTAGAACTAGACCTACAGATGCATTATTTGCCCGAAGGCGTGAAGAAGATCCCCCATGGAAAATCAGGTTGGATATGGATGTCAGCAAAGTACGGAGCAAACTCGGTCGACTATCCCAATATAAGAAAGGAAATAGGACAGAAAGCTGATACACCATGTTCATAATATCATCTACCCTCGGAACATCGGGACACTGACACCAGCAGTATTAGATG
>WSXT02206816.1:0-18150 GCA_011762715.2 Neuroterus valhalla
TTAACTTTCGAAAGTAGTTAAAGAAATGAGGAACACACATTTAAGCATGAGTCTGAATTTGAAATTCTTCCGTCTCTGTCTGATGTCTCTCTAGTTGCACCTGTATACGTACCTAGGGTTTGTACATGGTTTGTTTCTATGGCTCGCTGCTTACTGTTGAGTTCGCTTGACTCGAGCGAACAATAGGTGACCCAAAAAGCAGGTAAAGGGCTAGATGGGGAACCATGAGGTAGCTTTAAGCCTAATTCATTTATATTTTGCCTTAAGTATGCTTCAACATACTAAGATAGAAACAATACAGATTTAAATTCGAATATATTTGACATACAAGTGAAATGGATTAAGTTTATATTCAAATTAGTTAAACTATTAAGGATTTCTATTCACAATTTTACAACTCAACACGTTTTAAAACCAAAAAGTTTAGTACATATAAATCATGGATGTCCACGGAAAGAGCAAAGAGCCAAAAGCTGCACTTGTCAATCACCTCTCCTACCGCCTTAGATAGAGAGCCAACGACCGTGCAAGGAGACGGCATGGATGAGCGCTTGGAGAAGGGGGGTCAGGAAACAGTGCGTGGACGTCTCTGGTTCAAATGAAAAATTTCCAACTACTTTTTTTTTTGCAAAAACGTTTTCTGGTATTTTCGGATTTTATGGGTTTTCTTCTGAACATAAGTACAGGATTATACACCAAATATTAGAACTTTAAATACCAAACTCGATAATTTATAAAAAAATGTATATGGAATAAATAATTTCAATTTTCTCAACCAGAAATTATTCAATATCAGACATGCAAAGTAGATTTTTGCCAGATTAAAGTTTTTGATGACGTTGAAGTGCTTCGCAAATTTCTCACTCAGAATCCTAGAAATGACTTTCTGTAAAATTGGCTCACTTTATACGTTAAAAAGCAATTTTTAGCCGGCTTGACACGCGAAACCTAAATAAATATGGTCGAAATGTATATGAACCCAAAGACAACATTCAGAAAAATTTTACGTCAAATAACCGTTTATCACAATGCGCAGCCCTGAAGTAAACAACCAGTTAGAATTTTCTGCAACATTCCAGACTGTTATAGAATCATCCAATTTCGTAGGTTTTTCAGTAGTTCGATATCTGCATGGCATACAGCGCTATATTTTAGTACAGATCAGTACCAGCCTTTCTTAAATTGAGAGGAAAAGGACAGAACTGTTAACGCAAGAGGTGATTCAAACTTTAACCACAGTGAAAAACTAAATATATTGAAATTAATGCTGAAACCTTCTCACACAGTAAATCAGGAATATGGCACGTTTATTATAATTGTAGTTCCCAATTTTTACTCAGCGAGGGAAACGCAAAATCGTAGCGCTGGTCGCCTTTTGCTCAAATATCTGGCTTGAATTTAAATTTAAATTAGTTTTTGTAATTATGAATGGAATATTCGGTAGTTGTGATTGTTTCATTGATTCAATGTGTACCCTGAGGGGTTTACCTTTTCCTCGAACCTCTCCACTATTCCTTTACACACCGAACCACCAAGATCACCAGCCCCAAGTACTTAGAGTAACATTTTTCTCAAGAGGTACCGGCACCACGACTCTCCGGAGATAAACACTCCCTTGCTAGGCAAGTGTTCACCGCGTGGGCCGCCAAAGCTTTTCCAGAGTGCAAGGCGGGAATCGAGCCCACAACCAGCCGGCGCGTGGATCCAAAGCGCATGCCTTATCCCCCACGACCAACTGACCACCCTGAATATTCGGTAGTTCCGTTCCCTCTATAATCATGTTAGAAACTGTGATTATATATGCCTTAACTCGTACGACATCGACGTCCAACGGAGCAAATAGGCCGAGAGAAAGGAAGTTTTTAACCTTTTTATAAAATTGTTACGATGAAGGAAGGTTTTTATGTAGAGAGGGCAGGGGATGAAGGACCGCAGCCCCCTGGCGCTTAAGGCTAAGAAGCTCAGTGTGCCGCAACCGTATTTATTTCCAGTCAGTACACCGTATCAGCACACCCTCACCGAGTTTTAGATATGGGTGCATTTGCTGTTACCCACGTTCTGAAAATATACCTCTCGGGTGCCAGGCATTCGTGAAATTAAATCACATACTTAATTACTTGTTGATAAACTTGCATTCATTTGTCAGTTATAACTATTTCTATGAAACCTTATTCGGAATCATGTTCCACATATTGAAAAAAATAATTATCCAGCACATTTTGCCCTAGAATAAACAAGTTTTATATAGAAAAATTGAATTGCAGACATTTCAGATGTACACGGGTGGAAACAAACGGATCTTATCATTGGATTTATCGCAAAAAAGTACTTCGAAGATGATGTGTAAGGTGATTCACAGTGGGTTTCAAACCACCAAAGCCTCATTTGAAGTAAATAGAAAAATGTTCAGTGTTACCGACAAAGGGATCAACCCCCGTCCACCTGTTCGGAAGTCTCACGCGATATCGCCTTAACGACCAGGACTCTTTTATGTTAAACGGGTTGGGCGAGAGGGAATTCAAAGATTTTACTTTTACACCGTGTGTTGATGCCTTCCATTCGGTTACTTTTAGACTCTCAAGAATATGTTGTCAAAATTTGAATCAAATACTTTGGCAAAAGGCGATCAATGCTGCTGTTTCGCATTTTTCCAGCTGAGTCAAGTTCGAAATAAACATCCTATAGGCTGGAATAGCTAGCGTGACATACTCCTGGAGTAAGATTGAATTTACTTTTTTCCTATGTTATCATTTACTATGACAATGCACTTGCAGTGGTTAGAAGTTCCATCAGTAATCAAGTCCAAGCAATCAAGCATCATATTTATCTCAAATCTAGTCATATGAACCTCGTAATCAAGGTTGATATTGAGATTTTTTTCTAGATTTTTGAAATGACGGATTATTTTTACCAGTATTGACATTTGCAGTTCTTGTCGAATGTGTTGCAGAGAGCCGATATCGTCCCAGGTAACGTCGGGCACCGTAGCAAAGCCCTCTCTTTTAGCGGAAGGTTGAACAACACGAAGTGCTGCTTCAAAATCTCTTTGTTCTACACATAATGTTGCTAAATGTTCAGAAGAAATAAGCGGCTCATTATGCAGCCAAGTTGAAAGATTCAATTTTTGAAACTTTTTTAGTTGTTCAGATTTTTCTCTTTTAAGCTCCCCATTTTCAGAGATAATTTCCGCCGCTATACCTTTTCCTGGAATGGTTTTGCACATTTCCGTTCCAAACACAACAGGTACATAACAATCAACTGAAGTTGAAGGTATTGTCGGAGAACCTTCTTTAAAAATTACTTCTGATTCCAATATCTTGGGTACTTCATGTATTCTTTCTTGTTCTATTGTAGATTCTTGAATCTTCTCTTCTTCTCGGGTCAACTTCATTTCAGAAGCCCCTATTTCAGTTACTTGTCCGTCCTGTAATATTTCCTTCTTTTCCTTTTCTATCTGTGTCTCTACCTGTATCTCTATTGCTGCGTCCTCACTTGTTAGTTTTTCTTTCAAGTCTATGAACATTCTGTAACATAAATGATTAGTTTGTCAAATATTGGAAGTCTCAAACCACGTTTTTTTTAATTTAATCTGTATAGTCGTGGATATTATTCTTATATCAAAATGGTCTGTTTTGGTGAACGAAAAAATTAGTGAATTCCACACTAAGGTTGAGCCCGTTCAAGTATTACGGCACGCTTCTTATGTCCCCATCCACCCCCTTCGTCCCGATATTTCTATAGTAAGTGTATGTAATTTCAATATGTACATTACACTATGGATAATTCCCTCAAATCTCATACGTGTGAGAAATGTTCGTAATTTTTCGAAATCTCGTCTGAACGCCTGACAATTGGCTACTCAATTGATTGCAATGAAAACAAGTAGTAGTCACATTATAGTCAGGTACAATGTGATTGAAGTGATCTGATCATACGCTGAGTTTTTATAGTAATACCTTAATCGATAAAGTAGTAAGCGTAAGTTGATTAGCAGTGCATTACCGTAAGTAGATAGACTTACTTGAACATAGCTACTTCAGAGATATTCAGATGATGTGAATAACATAAAACTAAAATAAGGTGGTTCGGGGTTCGATCGTGTACAAAACTACAAATTTTGTCGACGTTTCGCGAACGTTGCAGCTCGCATCTTCAGGACTGGCCTTAAACTGAGGTTTCAGGTTATGCTGTTATTATATATGCTCACAAGGATGCCTGCGATTGGTCAAAGACCCCAGTGTGGGGACTGGTCGAACCTGGGAAGATATTGTTAGTTTTTGCAATGATGGTTGCTTTGTCATATGAAATACTGTTTCGATGTGATGCTCAGCTAGTGCTGATTAAGTGAAATGTTTCAGCATGATATTACTCTCATGTTTCTTTATACGTTGGCTCACCGTTCTCCAAGGTTCTCCAATATAGACTTTGTCACAAAAGCAAGGGATTATGTATACTCCTGGATCACTGAATGGTGCCTTTTTGTCTTTCGGGTTGACTAGAAGTTGCCCTATTTCGGCAGGTGGTTTGAATATGGTTTGGATGTTGTGTTTTTTTAGAATCCTTCCTTTTTGTTCTGTGATACCTTGTATGTAGGGTAGGATGCTGGTCGCTTTTCTATCTCTTTATTTGGTTGTGTTGACTTGTTTTTTCTAGTGTATTTCCAGATTGCTCTATCAATTTGTTTGTTTGTGTAATCGTGTTACATTAGGGTTTGTTTAATGATTTGCAATTCCTGTTGTAAGTTATCTTTATCTCTTATGGAGACAGCTCTGTAAACGATAGAGTTCACGACTGACTGCTTTTGGGATGGGTGATGGTGGAAGGAGGCATGAAGGTATTTGTTTGTATGAGTGGGTTTCCTGTAAACTTCATGTCCTAATGTTCTGTCAGATCGTTTGTTAACAAGAGCATCCAAGCAAGGCAATTTTCCGTTTTGTCCAATTTCCATGGCAAACTGGATATTAGGATGTAATTGGTTGATGGAATCGGAAAATTTGGGTAGTTCATCTACTCCATGTCTCCAGATTACAAAAGTATCGTCAACGTAACGGCATCGTGAGAGCATCAAGTCTATCAACATAAAACCACGTGTTGAATCCTGTTGGGATGTGAATGAATTGCACATCGACTAAAAGAGAAACAATAAAATATGTATGAAAAGATATTTGAATAGGTAAGGAATACTTATAAAATTAAATGGTCACAAATACGTACGAAACGTTCCCGCAACTATTTTCTAGGATTATTCACTAGTCCACGTAGGAGCAAAAGAACATAGGGACTATTCTAACCTCTTCTATCAGCGTTTTCAATCTAGTGAATATACTTCTTCCACCCAAACTATCTCGCTCGGGTGTCCTCTTCGTCTTAACTTTTTTCGACTCGTTGCCCTTTTCCAGCTCGTCGGCCCCTCTACTCTTTTCCTTTTCTGGTGCCCCATTTTTCTCGCTTCACTGCTATTTGTGCTAGTCGAAATTTGCCACTTATGAAGGAGATTGCTCGAACCCTAACTCTGCGCGCGCACTCTCTCTCTCTCTCCCTCTCTCCGCCCCCACCCCCCTCTCTCTGCTAAAGCTCTGAAAGATTGAATGCCTCCACGCTTTTTCTACATCGGCCTGCTAGCTGTTCCAGCAGCTACAAATCCCTCATCCGTTTCTGATAACTCTTCAGCACTAGCACGGAATATTTTATACAATATTAATGGTTTAAGTACCTGTATAAAAAGATTATCCCCGAAGCCAAACATTCTGATAATTACTGATCATTTTCTCACGAGCTCTGACCTTTCCTGACGTTTTTCGGCTTGAAATGCAACAAGAAAGGTGAACAGAGTTTCCAGGATGGAAAACGGGAACGTGATCCGTTTTCACAAAGAATATATTTTTTACCAAATTTTTCTATATGTATTCCTGATTAAACAATAGCTCCAAACTTACGAAACTTTTTTTCAGGTATAACATATAAATTTATATCTACAGTAAGGTTCTTTTCATACCGTTCATAGCATGAAGTGCGAAGGAGATGCTCTTACGTTTATTCTTATGGAGTCTTCACTCGCACTCACGCTTCCCTATGACCGGTATGAGAAGGTCCTCACTGTTTATCTTTACTTTCAATCGTTTTCAAACAAACTGATGCCATATTGATCCTAACCTATTATTATGCAATCCAGTGTTACACACAGATTTTAATTTATCACAATCCAAAAACCCACTCACTACGGATTGAAGAAATGCATGATAACAACAACCTGTCTTTCCCGTTACCTTCGAATGTATATTGATCGAAGCTTATCTTTCAGAAACTACTCTGAGGTACACTTATATTCTTTCTCTTATCGAATTCACTGTAGTATTTAGAAAATCTTTCAATTCAACATGTGTAATCCACAGATCTGATGGAGAAAACCAGCTGATAAACTACACGTTATGCTGAATTTGAAAAAAGATGTAGAAATTTTTTTGTCAACAAACGATACAAACTTGCGATGCATCTTTCAAATCTGAATCTAATGCGCGCCTTTACTTTCGTCATATGTAGCCGAAACCGTTGCAAATTTTAAAAGGAATAGATCTTCGAAAAACATTATTCTGAGCTAAATATATATCGACTTCGTCTACTTAACCTAAGGGTAGTTTTCTTCGTTTTTTTAACAGAAACAAAATCTAAGAAGCGTTAATAGTTTCGGAACAGACTGTTCACTAGACACATGACATGGAAACCATCAGTTTATTTTTAGTAAAGAATTTGACTATGCTTATTCAAGGCGGAAAGTTACACGAATTCAACAGAGTTTTAGCGAATGCAGACTACTTCGAAAAAACTAAAATGAATTCGAGAAAATTATGAAGAAATAAATGGAATTGAAGGGAAATTAAAATAATTAAAAGTGATTTGAGGGAGTTCCGCAGATTCGGAGGGCTTTAACCGAATTTGAGGGAATTCAAGTGAATTTCATTATTAATTTACTTTCAGAGAAATTCAAAAGAATTCAACAGAACTAGAGTACAATTGTTTGCCTTAAATATGTATTAACAGTTCAATTCTTCACGGAAAATAATGGACGATTTCTGCGTCATGTATCTTGTTCTGAAACTATAAAGATTTTCTAGATTCTTTCTTCGTTAGAAAACTGGCCATTTTTTGTCAAGAAAATTGTTCACATCTTTCTATTGAGCAGTACGTGATATTGTGAATAAAAACGTTTACTCAAAAAAATTCAGAAGCCTGACTTTTAGGCCAAAAGTGAAGGTCAGATTCAAATTCAGCACGAAAAACTACTTCGGAAATGATAACTGGAAGTCCTTTCAGCCTTAGTTTATGAACTGTAAGTTTTCCCAGACGTAAAGGAGAAAATTGTTATTCTTCTTCTAAGTGGATGAATCCCCTTCGGCTGTGGCTTGATAAGGTCGTGAAATAATACATGAGTGGATTCGCCACTGACGCGTCGTGTACAGTTTGACTTTTCTTCAATGTTCTAAAAATTTAATACTCCAACCCAAGCTCTTTTGAGTCCCTTTTATACAACATAATCTCCATGGGATTAATAAGTGATACCGATCCAACAATGAATAATTCTTCAGGCCTTACTAACCTGACGTAATCAGTTATATGTTACGTAATACTTGAAAGGCCTCATAGTTCGATTGTTAACTCGTGAATATGAATTAGGTGATTTCGCATTTCGACAGACCGAAATATTACCTGTTTATTGCTGCCATAGAAGCCTCTCTAATTAACGCTACCAAATCTGCACCAACGAAACCCGGGGTTAGAGAAGCTAGGCGAGATAAATCTGCGTTCGCGGAAAGTTTTACTTCCGCGGTGTGGACTGCTAAAATTTGTCTTCTCGCTTCCTTATCCGGAATCCCAAGAGAAACCTCACGGTCAAAGCGACCAGCTCGTCTTAGTGCTGGATCCAAGGCATCTGGTCGGTTTGTAGCTCCAATAACCAAAACCCTATTACCATTTTCCTTCTTACCTAAATCTGCACAAAAAAAACTGAGTAAATCGCCACACAGAAACATGCATTATTGTAGGCCAAAAAATGTAAAATTCTCAGATTAGATTCTAAGGATGAAAATAAATCCTTAAAAGGTTTTTTTTAAAGGAAAAAATCGCAACGTTTTTGCTCTTCATTTGGGCCCTTGGCGCAGGGAAGTGAGGTAAAAAAAGACCAGTTCTTCACGAGGTTTTTGGCCATTCAAAAAATGGTTCCCCGGCAAAAATGCTAGATTCAGAAGGTAACTTTCAGTTCTTCCTAAGAGCACTTGAGTCCAAGCGAGAAATCAAATCATCCAGATGGAGGAAAAATCATCTTCAGAATGTAGTCTATTCTGGGCACATGTACCTACTCACTCAATCACATGAGCCATGTGTTTTTTGGAAGACTGTCTTCATCTTGTTATTCGCAAGACAAAATGCGAAATCCTTGAGCACTAAACTAGATTGCACTTCCGAAAACACTTGAATGCACGGCTGGTGGTTTCGATTATCGACTCGCATTCTGGAAGAGCCTCGGCTGCCGGTAGCTTAAAGGATCAGAATCTCTAAGTATTCAAAGCTAATGTTTTTGGTGGCTTGAACTGTTCCAAATTGATATGAGGGTCATGTGAAAAAGCTAGTTTCTACATGTGTCCAGAACGGATTAAGGTCCGGAAATAATTTTTCCTCCATCTGCATGATTCTTGTTCTCGATTGAGGTCATGTACAATTGATAAAACTACAAAGGACCCAAAAGAACCATCAGTTCCGCCGAAAACTATTTTACTCTTCTGAAAATCGGAAGGAAGATCGATCTTTCCGAACTGACTTCCTGGGGCAACGGCCTTGGAAGGGAAATTGCACATGCTATATATAGCCGTTCAAAGTTTTGGTTGCCTCAAAAAATGTATCTTTTCCGCATGCTACATAGTAAAAATAGCCGATTTTGTTTACATGATCTGTGAAATATCAAAGGAAAGACATATTTTATTTTTGAGATAAACAATAACTCAGCAGAAAATTATATTGTTTATCTAACAAGCATACAACGCCGCCCAGTGGCACGAGAGTTTTTTTCTGGAGAAATTAGTTTAGAGCTTACAATTCGTATCCAATTTGAGCGTACAAAAAAATGAAAGTCAACTCAATTTCGATTAGATTTGCAAGAGCCTGTTTTTTTATGAAACATCGTTCCCATTTGATAACAAAGTTGAATTTTTTTCTTCAAATAAACCCTCGAATTAAGTCGAAACTGTCATATTTATGAAGTAATTCGTAAAATCAGTTAACAAACCACTAAAGAATAATTTCCAGCAGAATACCAAATTTAACAAAAATTGTTCATTCATTAACGGACTAAGGAGTTACGGCCATTCCACACTCAAAAAACGACGCTCATTTACCAATTTTAAAGAATCTATCGGCTAATGTTCTATTACCATATTTCTACAGGGAACTTTTAACATGAAAGTTAGTCCATTACCAACTTCCTCGAACAGCTCCTTGACAGGAAATGCATTGAAACTTCTAAAGAAATGTAAACGATCAGTACTTGTCGATGGAAGTAACGATTGCCTTCTAGGAATCATTTAGAATTAGTTCAGGCACAGAAGATTTTACTTCAGCGTGCCATGACAGTGTCCTCTCAACCTTAACATACAGAAGCAGCATATTATGTTTAAAATCATCAGCAATACGTGCAGGACGTGTCATGTACACTCTAAGTACACTGGACAGACTCTTTCCGGACGTCACACTTACGCGGGAACGACTCCTATCTATATACAATGCGGCCTTTAGAGTGCTTTACTACCAACTTCATCACTCTTACGGTGTTGTTCGTGACTCGTTCAAACCGAAAGCAGGATCAATCATCGAGAACGCAAAGTGTCAAATCTACTAAAACTAACAATTTTCGACCATAGTCTATAGTACACTCGAGGCCTAACATTGTTTCCTGTGAGACGAAGATACAAACTGGCTGTATGGACCAGGAAGAGGAGAGGAAATTAATGTCCTTGTGATCGGTGCTCTCTGCGAAGTGGAGCCCAATGCTGTTACGTAACCTCAAGGCCATACCTGCGTGCCAGGAACATGCCATGATGGATGCAGAGAGATATCATTCTTGCGTCGCTTCATATAATTAAGACACAAGATGGCTTCATAGGCCTGTCATTGTGATTCCATCATAGCCTGTGGACACTCATCTTACGGTCATGAGGCATGGTTATACATGCAATATACCGCGATTCTAATGAGAAATGTGTTTCTATCGTGGATATCAATCGGTCCTATTGAAACCCATGCATTCATAAAATAGTCTGTGACTAGAAAATCCATCTAGTATAGTAGATACCCACAGAAATAACAGTAGAAGGATATTGAAAACTTATCCGATGATTTATTATTTATTTTTAGACGAAAATATGGGAATTTCACTCTTGATTAGCCTTCCCGATATATATATATATATATATGTGTGTGTGTGTGTGACGAGGAATGGGAAGGGGGCTTAGGGCCAAAAAACCGATTTTCTGATTTTTATTGTTTCTTAAAAATGAAGATGTGCCCGATCGATTGATGCAAACGTGAAATTTTTATTATAAGTACTAAGTTTGTTATTCACGCTCAACGCCTCGAACTACCTCAGCTACTAGTGGGACAAGAAATGAGTCGAATTTTCTGGAACAGCGTTTTTTTCGAGGAGTTATTTGAGGGAAAACTGGATGTGGTAGAGGATTTGAACGTGAATAACAGGCGCAGAAAGTTAGAGTTACGTTATGATACGTGGAGGATAAGGGGCACTTCAGCAAGTCAGCAGAAACATGGAAGGAGTCTGCAAGCTATTCTTCATAGAACTGAGAACTTCTATAAGACAAAGGAGAAGATCTTCCTCAAAAGAAGATTCGTGAGGCGCAGCAGACCACCCAGTAGGAGGGAAGGAACACTGAAGGGACGCAGAGATAAAACGATGCCTTACTGAGGTCAGGCGTGAGGCAGAGGGAATCCTTGACGGAGAAGGTGGAGGTTAAAAGCGCCCTTAGGAACCACTACGGCGCGGCGGTTCTAAAGTAAGTGGCTTCAAGGTAAGCAAGACGAAGAGAGCCTTTCCAGGGGTAACCTGAAGGCCTATATAGAAATGAGTGGGGATAAGGCTTTCTCAGGACAGGGCACTTGAAGGTGCACTCTGCGCTGGGTGTCCTGTAGAGTGAAAAAGAAGGTGAAAGTCACTCGGCGTTATCACCACCGAGGGAATAAGGTCAAGGAACTATATAGTTAACACCTGCCATCTCTAAAAAAGTTGTCACTTTTTGATCAAACCCTGGTGTACGAGTTCAATTTTTCGAAAATCCAAAACATCCCCATGTTAATCAAATGGGATTTTGAAGTAACCGATGGCACGAAGAGCCTTGGCATTGAGACCCCACTACTGTTTTCCAGTGCAGTTTTTGTGCTTTTCGAACAGCAGCGTTTTTTCTGAATTAGACCTGCACGGCATGGAGGAATTCCCGTCAGAACCATATGGACCGCTTCCATTTTGTATAAAGATCTCGAGTAGACTACAGTGGTGGGAGAGCCTTGTGGTCCTCTCTTGTTGTAGTGACGTAACATGGTCCCGGGAAAACGAACTATTTGTAGGAATGCTTCCGGGCGACTAACTCTTGAATGTAAAATTTGAAAGCAAAATAGAGTTTTGATTATTTTATTACAGTAATTTAAGTTTTTTTCATGATGGTAATTGAGAATCAATGTTGACAAAGTGTTTTCGTTTTTGAACTGTTCAATTTTCAATATTACACTTATGAAAAGAAATTTTGAATGATACTCTTTGAAGCATAATAATATACTTAGCTTTTAACAGGGCAGAGAGAGTATTATCCAACATTCATTGACTCAAAGATGCGATTCGGCCTTCATGTCTGATAAGGTTTTGGGCAAGATGAGCTGGTTGAAAATCGTTCAATTCTTATTGTTCGAAAATTTGAAAAATGAAATTGTTGAATTTCTTTGTGTGATAAAAATTATTTTATATTCATAATAGAACTAGATTGGACCCAACAAATGAGCACGTTGAAGCAAAAGGGAGGCTCCTGCGGGCTGCGCGGGAAAAGAAAACTGCAACTTTCTGAGAGTAAAAGCGACACAAGTAGATCCTGAGAGTAAGATAATATATAAACATATATATTGTGAGCATAAAGGCGATAAATTTTTGTTTCTCTTTTACATTCAAATGGATCGAGTCGCATTTTTGCTTTAAGCTTCATGGCGTTTCATTTTTTCGTTGTGGTTTTCTCGGTCAATTTCTTGTCTAGAATAGTCGATACTTCATCGCAACCGATGAATACAATAATATTTCCCAACATTGCGTGTCAGTATCATTACTATATGAAGCTTTTTAGTAAAACGTTATTTCCTACAAAAAAATAATTTCAATGGTATTTTTCAATGAGAACTTAAAAGATTGTTATTTTGTACAAATTCAAATAAAAGCTTCGTTGAAAGTTAAGACTAAAAAATATTCAATTTCGAGATGTTATTCTCTACATCCTTTTTAAGCTTTGAAATCAACGTTTTTAGGATCCTGGAATTTATTTACACTCAGAAAAAAGTTTGTTCAATTCGAACATAATTTGTGTTGATATGGGGTCGAACAAATTTTCATTCAATCCAGATAATTTTTTTTTATGTGAATAATTAAATTAAGATTTATTTGACCCGATATTAAGGTGATAATTTTTTTGATTCAAACAAATATTGATTAAATTAAACAAAGCTTTTTTTCTAGGTGTAATTCGATTCCGGGATCTTTCAAACGTTTAAATTGAAAGCTTCAAGAAAAAAAACGTGAAGAATGAAATCTCGAAATTCAACATTTTTTAGTCTGTAACTTTTAACGAAGTTATTATTCGAATTTGTAAAAAACAAAAATCTTCTGAGTTCTCATAAAAAAATAACATATATATTTCTTTGTAAAAAATAACGTTCCACTAAAAAATTTGGTGTAATAATGATACTGACTCCATTATGTTTCATGAAGGATTGAGATATGCATGCCAAAATATTCCAGATTTCGGCTTGGCAAGTAGCGATGAAAATGATGATTAGGTACAAAATTGTGGAGCATAAAAAAAGTATTATTGACTATAATATAAGTATTCTCATTGTACTTGATGCATGTAAAAATATCTTAGGTCGTTTTTCCGGGCAGCCACAGGATTCTATAAATTAATGAAATCAAATAACTTTTGTACCTATATTTTGCATAAAAAGTGTATCGATAAGTAAAGCATTTGTATCAAATATCTGCAGATGTAATTGAATATTTAAGAAAATTGATTTAATGTCTGTCATTTTGTCAACGCCATTTTGTTTCCAAAGCAAATCTGATGTCATAATCATAATTACTGACTTCAAAAAACCTTGGTTTGCTGAGATTCATGAAAATATATATTTTCGCTAAAATTCTGCCATTTTGTTAGCACCATTTCGTTTTTAGAAAAATATAATGCCAGAATGTTCATTAGCCTAGGGCGCTCGTCTGATGGATCTCGCGTTTCGCGCTCGATATACTTTTGGTCCTCGCACTCCATGCTCGGTTCAGTTTACAGTGTAATGCATATGGGACATTCTTTTACAAACCGTACGGATTTGGACCAAAAAAAATTGCCACCTCTCCAATTCTCCTCAAATTTTTTCCTGGTAATACATCCAATGTGAATTTTAATGCTTTATCTCATTCTGTTACATTTTAAATTCATTATCTCTGGTTCTACTGATGATATCGTTAGAATTTGTCTTTTATTTTGAAGGTAATAATTTCAGCTTTCAGTCACGTGAATATTGTACCTCTAACTCGAGTACCTTTAAAATAATAGCAATTTAATTCTTTATAATATTATCATAATGTTAACCACAACGAAATCGATTATGAAAATTGCTATCGTATTCGTAATGTTTATGTCTACAAAAGCCTTTTTTCAGAAATGAGAGGCCGTTACAAGTTCAAGGGTGAGAAAATAATAATTTACGCGTTTCACGTAGCACGGGTAGCACGTGAAGAGTCGGCAAGTGTTTGAGCGAGTCTGAACATTCAGTCTCGAACTGCTTACGTAGTTTTCACTTCTGTAGAGCGTTATTATTTTCTCACTTTTAGACTAGTAACGGCCCCATCTTTCTTAAACGAGGCTTTTGTAGCTAAAAACATACCAAATACGATAGTAATTTCTTCGATCAGTTTTGTTGTTTAAATGAGAAAATAATTGTACAGATAGCATCAGTAGAACCAGAGATAATGAATTTAACATGTAACAGATTTGGATAAAGCATTGAAGTTCACAATGGTCATATTTTCGAGAAAAATTTGTTTGAACAAAAACTTCGTATACGTGTCGTGTTTATTTCCAGTATAGACTTTAAAAAAAAAGTTGGAACCAATCAAAATAGTCAAGTCAAAAAGGTCTTCGATTTGTGGAAGAATGTCCCAAATATACAGAATTGCAAATATTGAAGAACTGTTGGAAATCTTAACTTTTTAGGGATTATTATGCATTATATTATTTTATTATTCTAATTATTTTACTATTTGTTTCGATCTTTGATGGAAAAAAGTTTTTAATTAGTTTACTTAAGGCTCTATCGGCATTAGGGTACACATTCTCAATGTACTCGCGCTCGATATTTGTTTTATCTGTGGAATCAACTCTTTAGTTCATATAAAAATTAGAAAGAATTCAGATAAATGATCATGAGGACAAAAATTTATCAATGGATATAAAATACGTCTGCAAAAATTGCAAAACTAATGCTAACCTCTACTTTCGAGAAGATCAATTAATTTGGCCGGCTTTTTCATGGAAAAACCTCAAAATAAATCACTTAAGGCTCTATCTACGTTAAGGACACATTCTTATTAAAATATTCGCCCTCAATATCAACATCTCTTATGAATTGGCTAGCAAATTTATTTTCAAATGCTTAAAAAGCGTTGGCACAAATAACACACAAAAAAATCTCTCATTAACAGAATATTTCCCGTAAAATCAGTAGGACTTTCCAAGTTTAATTAATTCTCCTACATTCAATATTTCTTCTTTTCTCTCATTGTTTGACTGGAAGAAACAATTTTCTTATTTCGAGTGCTTTATCGTGATTAGAACGACAAATATTCGTCTTTATTGTAAAATAGTCAATAGTTGATTTATAGATCTTTTCAAAATGAATAATTGTGGTCCTCAACATTTTTTGTCACCTTGCATAGTTTGAGTGGAAACATGCATATTTGATTTTCCAAAATGCGATTTCTATGGATAAAACCATAACCATAGGTCAAAAATGGCTGGGTAACGGACTCGTCCTTTCTTTTGCAGCCTTGGAAAATTGTGCCAAAGCACAATCCAACATGATCATTCTCTCGAAAGTTATCGAGTATGAAGATTACAGACTACAGCCAGACAGAAACCTTCGTGAAAATCGTTTTTTCTGACTTAGGGGGTCTCAAAACATGAAGATTTCATTAAATCCGCGACATTCAATTTTCACATAAAACGAATATCTTCTCATTTAGAATGAGAATGTAAAAATGTTTTCTTTCCTTCTAAAAGAAATCTCATTTCAAAATTGTGACCAGCGAACCTGAAAATCCTTGCGATTATTTGATATGAATAATCATATACACGAAGATTCGAAGTGACTTGGCAGGAGGAACGGGAAAATGTTATATACTATTTTAATGGTGTACCTGAAAAGTGAAAATGCAACGCGACAAATGTTAGAGCAATAATGCAATACATTTCACTTGAGAGTGAAAATGAAAAAACTATCCGTTCCTTTTATCCTCTCCACTTCCTCAAATACACATTTTGCTCTCATCGAAAATTTGTTTCTCTTTTGCTCTCAACAACCTATGTGACTCGTATTCGCGCTCAAAAAGTTGCAGTTTTCTTTTCCCACGCAGCCCGCAGGAGCCTCTGTTTTGCTTTCACGTGCACAAATAACCTAATTAAAATTAATATTCTGTAATTATATTTCATCACTCAATTATCTTGCTGTACAAGAGAGTCGAAAACATAAAAAGACTTTGTCTACATTTGTTTTCAATGAGATTATCAAAACTTTTTCTGCCATAGAAATCCTATATTAGAAATTTATTTGCCCCGGAAACACTCCAGCAGATATTCCGTATTTTCGGGACTACGCTACATGACTACATCAGGATTGAACCACGCGGCTCTTCTACTACTGCAGCCTACTCAAGCTCTCTGAACAAAATGGGAATGGGTGAGATCAATATGGTTTGGACTGAAATTGCTCCATGATGTGCTGCTCTGTTCTTAATCATTTCCTGGAGACATAAGCGGCTATGCAAATGTACTTGCAGAAGGAGGCAAAAACCAGTTTTTACCGCACTTCGTGTTAAGCACGTAGAAGCCGAAACCCATGCAAGAATCGCAAATAATACCTTTAGATTCGATCAGAGACGTAGGTTACAGACGCATCAAAGGGAATAACGTCTTGGTAGACAGATGGACGCTGTATCGCAGCGCTATCAAATGTTTCGTCGGTGAGGCCGCACCTGAATGCATGCTGCTGCTCCAAAGATGGGAAGTGTGAGATTGATAAAAGAATGCCGCCGTGAACTCCTACTGTTTACCACTTACAAGAACTATTTATTTTGATTCTTTGAGAGATGATAATACATTTCGAAGTTCAATCATTGAGTTCAATCCTCAGATTAGAAAACTAGATTCTTGGAATGCGAGTAATATTACTATTCAAAGAAGCGAGAATAGAGTATTTAATACTCATCTTATTTATACAATTCTGACAGTGCGTCTCCTCCATATTTTCCTTGCTCATTGAACAGAATAAACACGTATCAATACAACTCTGTGCATTGATACAGTATAATGATAAACTATATAATTATTATAGTTCATGACAAGTAATGCAATTTGAAGGTTCAGACTTTTTAGAGAATTGATTTGAAAAGATAGTTTCAATAAATGTTCGATATCAAGAGTTCACAGCAGAATAATTTTATCATTTGTATCCCCAAATCATTCGACTTGCAAATAGACAACAAAACTTTGAAAAATGCAACATGAATTATTTTCAAGATTTATTATTTCCGCTGAGGGCACGAAAAGTGGCAGCAGCATGCAGGAAAAGCATTTGACAGCGTATCTTAAGCAAATACTATTATTTTTTCAGAAAACCATGTAATAAGACCAACTGCTGCCACAGCAAAGCCTCTTGCTAGGTTAAGGGAAATTTGAAAAGCACCGGCGTAACCCTCGTGTGTCTTCAGGAAACGGAGCGACCCAAGTATGACTGCTCTTTGCATCCATCCTGCAAGTGCAACGGCATATTTTCGGCACACGGGTATGGCTTTCAGGTTACTAACCAGTGAAGGTGTCGCACCTCCAAGAGCACGGATGATGAGAACAATTACCTTAACTGAATATCCTTGATGATGTCGCTGTAGGTGTTCTCTGAGACCTTTGTACCTCTCCTTCTTCTCAGTTTCCTTGGCTATGATGTTATAGTCGGCCGGGGCCGAGAATTCGATCACGAATATGGTTCGGTCACGTTTGTCGAGGAGCACGATGTCGGGTCTTGTGTGTTGGATAGGGCTATTGTCGAGAAATCGTAGTTCGACATAAGAGCGCCAAAGATGGGAGTAAAGCGATCTTAAGGCAGCTCTTAACGTAATATGCTTCTACGGCATGCTAAGGGGAAAATCACCTTGTCTTCATGATGTTTCAGGAAGTTTTTCGCCTCCACTTTCTTCACATGTGCTTTGAGAAGTGAGGCATCTTGATGGAGTAGTGCACTGTCTTCACTCTTGATGTTGAGTTCTAGGCCAAGGGTTTCAGCTGCCTTCTCCTCGGCTTTGTAAAGGAACGCTTATTCCCTGCTCATTTCGTGACTCCTGACCGTTGCCAGAAGGGGATCACTACCGTTCGCAATGATATGAACAGTACTAAGGCTGATTCGGTTGTATAGGAATTCCAGATTGAGAAGTCGGCGTCCGCCTTTGAGGCGTGTGATGTAAAAGCATCATCTTGCGCGTAGTAATGTCAAGGGCCTGGAGCTCGTTCTTCGTCCATGAAACCACCCCAAACGAATAGAGTAGAACTGGGACGGCAAGCATGTTAGTCGCAGATA
>WSXT02206826.1:0-18149 GCA_011762715.2 Neuroterus valhalla
GCAGCAGTGCTCTCAAAGTGGACAGCCTGTACGATTCAAAATCAAGTTGATTTAATTCGATTTTGATTCGCGCAGCCAAGTAGCCCAATTTGCGGTTTTTGCGCTGCTTGAGTAGCCCAATTTGCGACTAGTCGCAAATCCTTGATTTCAGTCGCGCACAAAGCCTCTGGAGTAGCCCAATTTGCAACTAATCGCGCGATCTGGCAGCACTGAGTAAAAGAAATGTAAGCATAAGCAAGGCATAAGATTATTAAGAGGGGTTTGGATGAAAATGAAGGACGAGGTGAGGACTAGAGTACGAAAGGCAGTAACTTACGTCAGGAACGTCCGGTTACTTACCGGTAAGTTACTGGTAACTTCTCGGTCGATTTTTTTGTCGAGAATTAACGAGAATTAATGTTTTTCTTCGAAACAAATGTTAGTCCTGAAGGTCAGATTGTTTTGAACGCACCCTGTAATGATTTTAACTAACTTAGATAATATTTTCCAAATTGTTTAGAGTTAGTAGCATTGAATAGTATAAGAAACAAATAAGGAAAGAGCGAGTTTGAAGTTTGAATACGCCGCATGCCCCACATAGCGCAACTTCTGTGTTCTCTATCTTAACATCGATTCTCTCCATTCAAAATGCCAGAAGGAGAACGTTTATTATGAAAATTTTTTCGAAAATCAGTAAATACGGATAATAAAGTTGTTTGCAAGTTCAATCATTGCAGTGAACTTCACTTGAAAACGCTACACGCCAAAGACGACGATAAATTTATTTTATTTCATTTTCCTTAATCTACTTTTTAGGTTATAGACCGGCTCGGGAAATAAATTTATCTTCTGTGGTTTAAAATATAAGATTTTCTTTTGAATTCAAGTTTTTCAATGAAACAGAATTATTAAAATTTTATTTAGTGAAAATTGATTTGTTTTGATGGAAGTTTGTATTTTTGTGATAGAAAATGGATCTTCTTGGTATTTCGACGAATCAATTCATCCGCTGTGGTTTGAATCAAAAGTTTTCATTTAAAATTCTAGTTTTTGAATGAAACAGAATTATTGACATTTTATTTAGTGGAAATTGATTTATTTTGGTATAATAAATAATAAATCTGCTCTGTTGGAAATTTGTATTTTATTTTTTTTTGTTATTACAGTTACAAGTATTCCTTTTAAATACAGATTTTCCTTTTATAGAGCTAAGTATTCTTTACGAAATTCAGCTCGGTCGTATTTGAGCATTTAAGCTGGAATTTTTAACAGTTTTTTCCCCCATGAAAGTGGGGACTGATTTATATTTCATATTCGAGAGCATCTTTTTTTCTCATTGGTCAGTGGAAAGGAGGCTCGAAAGGATCCACACGTGTTTATTGTTCTCCTACATACGCGTCTATTTTTCCAATATTTGACAAAATGCGTGTTTCCAAAATTCTATCGCGTTAAAGTGACAATTTCAATATAGAAGAATCTCTAGTCGACGGAGCTACAAGATGATACGAAGGATAAGTGACTTAGATTACCCTCAAATTCTATTTATTAAAATTCGAATTTTTCGCGGTTGATATTGAAAGTTTCCTTGCAAACTCATGCTCGGCAAATCTTCATTGACGATAAATTTTTTCGTACATAATTCGACTAGCTCTTATTTGAGCAGTTTATGAGAATTTCTATCAAATTACTGCAGTGGACTGGTGACGCACTCAGTATAAAAAAATAACGTTTTGAAAACGTTTGGGAAACATTAGACCAAGCAAAATTTGAGCATAATAAATTTCCAAACGTCTCTAAAACTTTGCACGACATTTTATCAAACTTTTACAAAACGTTTACAAAACGTTTATCGAACGTTTGGAAAACGTTCTGGAAAGATTTGAAGAACGTTTGATCGAAAAAAAATTAGTAGCTCATGTATACTTCTAATGGTATTTAGACCATACCCTAATTTCTAATGAAACCATAGTTTCCTGACACTTGCGAGAAAGATCACGCCATCTATCGGATAAATTTTATTCTTCAAACCTTTTGAGAACGTTTGTAAAACGTTTTTGAAAAGTTTTATTCACTTGAGTCTCAAAAATCATCGGAAATCCAACGTTCCCAAAACGTTTCTCTTACCGAGAATTTTAAACGTTTTTGGTTTGCCAGAAAACGTTTTAAAAAGTTTGTGTGTTATTCGGGTTCTTCTTTTTTATGCATTCTGATGTTGTCCAAAATGGTTCTTGACGAATTCCGGGTGTTTGGAAATTAGAATTTTATTTTTTTAATAAAAAAATATGAGTAAAATCAGGCAGCTTTCTGGGGATTTAATTCCTAATGAAACAAGGCCTTCAATTAGCTTTAATTAGTTTTCAAGAAATAACGTTAATTACTTTTAACCTTTTTTTCTTGAAACACTAATAATATCGATATAATAAGTAAGATATAATTAATTTATTGATCAAGCCTCAATGATATTTTACAGTCGCTGTCTCTTTCTTTCAAAACTATTTAGTTTTTTTATAAGTATTCAGGCTTTTTAGTTTTTTATGTTCCAAAAACTACATAATAAGAATATTCAAGAATGACCATCATATTAGGCATATTGTTTATGAAACTACAAAATAATTAAAATCCCCAATTTCTGTTGGTATGCAGGCCTAAGTGTGTTGGAAATAAACGTTTATTAGGTTAAAAAATACAGAGGAATAGTAGAAAATGAATGTTCTCGTAAATTCTCGCATTCTCAGTAACGTTCTCCGTTACCTTCTCCAAATCTTTTATACCGAGAATTTTCTAACTCTAGGATTCCTGGCTTGTTTCTTCCTTGTTTTACTTCTCCAAAAGCCCTGGTGATACAAACGCTGTCCTCGTTTGTCTAAATGGTCAATAACTTTGAGAGTTTTTCACCGAATAACTTGAAATTCAACACAATATTCTTGAAATGTTCCACTATAGGAAAATGCAACAAGGTTCTCGCAGATATCCTTCCTGACCAGATTGTTGATGGGTGAGATCTGCTTGACTATCTTAAAGCTCACCATGACCATCATCTCGCAAGCTGTGGCCTACAGTGATTGCTCTAGGAGCGTTTCGACGATTTTTAAAAGGTTATCATCGTTTTATGATGTATAGAAGACTGTCCATTTTTTGGTGTTGATTTTTCCCTTAATCCTTTTCCCTTTGTTCTTGGTCTGTCCTATTAGTAGTAATGCTATAGCCAGCGTAGCTATCAAAGTCATAGAAGGAAAGCCCAAGCATTGCCGTGATAACTACGCAAGAACATCTCTTCATTATCTTCTAGCCCGGTTTTTATCATCAGCGACAAAAAAGGTCAAGTGCATAATGAGCTCAAGATGCATAAGAATTTATTGGAAAATTCGAATGATATTGTAGTAGGCACATTATAGAGTAGGCACATCAGAGTTCATTTTTGAAACAACGTTTGCGTTCCTCATAAATTTTCGCATTCTCGCATTATATGAAGTCAATTTCACTGTTGCTTTTGCTCCTGCACCTAGTATACATGTGGATCGTTTCATGCCTGAACCAGGCTATATCACCAGAACCTTTCAAGAATTGTCATGAATTCCAAATACTATCTATGAGTTTCCGAAGCCTTCACAAATTTCTGGAGCTGTTCGTGAATTCCTCAGACCATCCGCAAATAACTAGAAATTGGTTGTTACTTCACTAAGGAAAGTGCCTCTAACAGACAAAGAATAATGAGAGAATAAGTTTCGTGAATATTATCGAACTCGCATTCCAATTTTTATACTCATAGCACCTTATTCCGCAAGGTTCCATGTTGCATAATATGAGTTTTTAAAATTGATCCCATAAATTTTTGTATCTATGGTAAAAGTAGAGGAACCTAAATTTCCTCGCCGAGCTATTGATGCGATCAAGAGAGGCGTACAGGCGATTTTGTGGGCCTTTTTTCGAGGAACTTTGCTCCTGAACCTTTGAGGAAGTATTCCTATATAGATTGATGAAAAAATTGATTTCCTTAAATTTCAATAATCGGAAGTATAACATTCCAAGATCACTCTGTTAGAATCTTAGATTGAAATTCGGAATGGTTCAGCCGCTGTGGCTATTTTCGCTAACGCACTCCAGCGCGCGGAGATGGTAGGTAGGTACGCATTCGAAGCGAAAGGCAGCCAGCGTAGTTCGGGCTCTTGCCACGTGTAGGGAACAATAAGCACCTGTTTCTCGATCTTTAATTGTGCGAGTGTGCATTGCTGATTAGAGAAAAAATCATTCTTAGCTGTAAGTATCGAAATACTGCTATTTTTCTCTACGGAGAACTTCAACAGCGTTTTCGTCGAAATAAAATTTTTTCAATTTTCCAACTTTGTGAGCAAAGTACCTCAGCGAATTTTAAACGTTCTTAAAAACGGCATCTTGAAGGTCATTCTATTATCTGATTTATGAACTTGCTTGCTTCTTGTGTAAAATTATTATTTACCTATTTATTTGCTTAAGGAATAAAAAAACCACTTTGACTTTTTCCTCAAAACGTTGTCATTTTTCGAAATAATTTTTCCGTGCTTTGAAATTAGGTTAGCGGACGAGATATACATCTTTAATAAAAGAATAATAATAATTAGAAAGATTCAGAGACCGTCAGGAGCAATGGCGCTCAACGAAAAAAAGTGTACTACTTCTACGCATCAAGGCGAATTCGTTTAGAACAATAGTGAAATAGAAAAAAATATTTTCATGTTCACCTAAATGTCAATAAATATCACTCCAAATTTCCAATCGAAATATTGTGTAGTGTTTATAATTTATCTGCTGCTGCTGGTTTCCAGCGAAGTCAAGTTTGGATTCAATTTGCTGCTGCGGTTTCGCGGTGTTTTGTGTCCTTCACAGGTTACCCCTAGTGTTGAGTTTCCGTGTATCAACCAGCAGGAGTAGGGAGGTCGGCGTTTGCGCGCTCTCCCACCCAGAGCTGGTGCTTGCTTCTCTCCTGCGGTCAGTTCCTTCTCGGCCCTGACGCTGACCATTTCTAATGGCCTCAACAATAATTTTTTACGTATAAGGCTGGCCTTCGAAAGTGATCGCGTCGACAGATAACAGGAAAATTGTAATACGAAATGATCCACATAGTAACTTCTATTTTTTCTGGTTCAGAAGGTTTCAAAACGTCGAGGATCGACGAAAACTAGATAGATCAAAATTCACATGTATCTTATTTCTTTTCCATCAAAAGTGATGAGAATGTTAAGATAAGAGCCCATTCCGAGGCGATTGACGAACTGTAAATATCTCCGGAATGTTGACTGAATGTTTATATTTTTGTCAAGATAACGGTTAAAATACGTATAACTAAAATACATAATAACGCTTGAAATAATCTCTACACTTCCATCGGAATTCGTCATTTATACATTGATCAGTTTCTCGTCTACTTAAAAAACATGAGGAACTCCTACACTGACGTCCTCAATTCCATTATCATACTCAATTCAATTGGTAAATATGATCATAAAATATAAAATGATAATTTGATACCTAATAATTCATTCGATCGCAACTAGACTTCATTTTCCTTATCGCTTCTCATCAAGCTTCTTAGATTTTTTTTCTTCCTCAAACAATTCTCTGATAATTCTTGAAGGTTTCTCAGAAAGATTAGCTGAAGGCTTGATATATTCCATGATGATACAACTATGGCTAATTTAATTGTGAATAAAATTTTTAGTTCACAATTCTGAATCAATTTGATGGAAAAAAAATTTCTCACTAGGATTGCTGCGATTTGATATATCAGAGTTATCTATAATCGAAACAACTCCTAGTCAACAACGATAAGGAAAATAATCATCAAAGTTTTAAGCAGACGAATTTTTAATTAAATCATCGTTTTTAAGATATAGAGTGATTTGAGTACGAAGATAATGATTTTTCCATGTGACGCGTCACGCTACAAATATTGTTCAAATGATTTCATTTTTTTTATTCTCTTCATCAACTTGCTGGAACTTTTCTCGCCATGATAACCCTTTCTCGGAAGATCGACTACTGAAAATTCAATCTTTTGGCCAAGATATTTCTTGAATTTCCAACATATAAATCTTAAACAGTTACAAATGGGAGAAGATTGGAAATTGATCTATAAAATACTTTATTTTCAATTTTCTTTTATGTTTGTTTTTAAAACCTTTCCATCTTGTAACTTGAAGCAGATCCAAGAACTCGTTTTTTCTAAATTCTTGAGTGTTGTGAATTCGACAAGGTTGGAAACTAAAGTTTCAATAGATGATGATTCAACTCATGGAGGTCAAGATTAGAGGAAGTGAATTTCTCAGTGATGAATTTTCAATTCATTTTCGAATGAGCTTTAAGGGATTCTTGCGGAATTTGATCAATCTTTATTCTCAATATAAAATTTTCGAACCAGGTGGAAATTGTAGTCCTAGTATAAATCTTATATAGGATAAAAGTATTTTTTAAAACTTTACAGTCGTTTTCATTTTTTTCTGGAACTTTCCGAAACCTGCTTCTGACTCTTCCCAAAAGATTTTTAAAGGGAAGTCAATATGAATTTTGAAGCAGAAGGCGGAATATTTTATTCAATTAATGCTTAGCTATAATCAGAAATTCCATACCCAAATTTTTTACCTAGGATCTGTATTATCTATATAACATCTCTAGCCGACCATTTATCGCGTTTGATGACTCTGAGCCTCGAAATGCTCCATCCATTCGTATATCTATTATCCTTCACAATAATTCCATTCTAGCTGCTAAATATACCCAAATTCAAAAGCACATATCTAAAACGCCATTTTGCTATTCTGCATCATTATATTTCTTGTTGCAGAGTTAGGATTGCCATTCGACTGCTTACCCAATGGTGCACCTATTTCTTATGTCGCTCGTAGTAAACCTCCTCCATCTCCTATAACAAACGAGGCATCTGTTTCTCCTGATAAGTCTTTTCTTTTTGTCGGGAACAAATCTCCTCCTACTTCAAATCTTCCTTTTGCTGAGCCTACTGTCCATGCAAGGTCAAGGTCTCCTCCTGCACAAACTCTTCCTGCAGAGTGTCATCACGCCAGGTCAACTCTTCCTGCAGGGTGTCTTCACGCCAGGTCAACTCTACCCATGCTCCCTTCTCCTGACGGATCAGGATGTGGACTAGAATACCTTAGATTCATTCGACTCTATTGTCATGCGAGTAAACGGTGGGAATTCGAATTTCAAAGATATATTTTCCCTGTTGATACACCTCTCAAAATTAGACTACGAGAGGAATGTAGGTATGAACCTTTGGCGGCCTCAGAAAGAATCGTATTATCGACCTTGGACGGTGACGTCTTTGGAATACTATTGAGTTTTGATACTCTTTCTGGACTCTACATCCACAACACTCGCTCTACAAAACGAGTGAAGATAAATATGACAAGCCGCGAAGTTACCCCATTGACCAAGGTCGAAGTCAAAGATATCAGGGTGGGTGAACGCAGCTCAATCTTGACTAGTTATACAGTTAAATATGTGAACTCTTTTGTAACCAGCATTCTTCAAAACCATTGACCCGATTGGAAAAATTTAAACCATCCTGCAAATGTTCTCGTTTGAATCAGACAAAGCAACTATTCAGCTTTTCAACGTCGTTGTACAACATGATTCCAAAAAAATTCTACCACGAAGCTATTTGTACAATCAGGTAGCATCATGTTATCCTTTTTTTTCAAACGACTTGAAAACGGGATGTTTTTTATGTGAAAACTAATGTATTCTATCAGATTTGAGAAAATATATATTCAAAACCCGATTCAGATATTTTTCTCCCAAAAACTTAACTCCTCGACTTCTGAAGTTTCCATTTCAACAATTACAAATATAACAAATTTTTACAGAAAGGTGCCTGGTAATCCCTGTGCTGTTGAAGAATCCTCTGGCAAACTCAGAGGTAAAGCTGAGAGAAAGGAAAGGAAGGCAAAATATTAGGGATAGTCAAACTGCATTTGCTAGAGTACGCAGAAAATGCGGTTCTAGTCGAGGATTAAGAAAGAGAGATAAATATGATGATAAGATTGTTCAAAGAGAAAATGGGATCAAAAACGGATTTTTTGGAAGGCAGGAACATGGAAGTGTACAAAGGCTGTGCGAAAGGGAAAGAGAAAATTGCATAGTCGTATAGTCCTCGTAGCGATACAGTTCTACTCTAGAAGTAGTATACGTATCTCTACGGCGAGGGAAAGAGGGAAAGATAGGTACTTATGTTGATATCAAAAGGGCCAAGACTTGAGGGTCATCCTGCTTGATAACACAAGGCCACAAAAGGAAAACGAGTCGGACCTTTTCTGAGCTTGCTGGTTCTATATGTTTTTTGGGTCACTGATAACGATCCTAGTGTCCATGTGACCCCATCACGTCTGGACCCCTCTTTTTCATCAAAATAAACTCTGGAAGTCATTTGGAGGTCATTTTAAGTCACATTCTCTTCTGAATCATACAGCTGATATATCGGCTCAGACTGGAATTCGAAGCTGAGTATCATTGTGCTTTTTGGGTCTTTGATCAAGATCTTGATATGCATTTGATCCCATCACGTATTTGTGTAGGTCAAATGAAGATCAAACCCCTCATTTCGCGGAAATAAATTTTTCTGACGAGAGATTTTGAAGAATCGAAAAATTTTACGTCCAGGCACACTTTGACCTTTTCATCCAAATGACCTTTGGAAGTCATTTGAAGGTCCTCTGCATTCTCTTTTGAATCATCCAGCTGGTGTATCGGCTGAGACTATGTCTCGAAACTGCTGTGTTTTTGGGTCGCTGGTTACGATCCTGATGTCCATGTGACACCAGGCAAGTAAGTTCGCAAATAAACTCATGCTGAATCATTCAGCCTTCATTCAACCTCGACCAAGACGTTGATTGAGAGGTTTGACCTCCATTTGACCTTGACCTTGGCCTAATAGGGTTACAGGGTCACCAGGATCGTGGTCAGCGACCCAAAAAGCACAATGATACGTAGTTTTGAGATTCAGTCCTGGCCGATAGGTATACCAGCTGTATGATTCAAACAAGAATTTGACTTTTAGTTGACCTCCAAATGACTTCTAGATGTCATGTCGATAAGAATGTCAAAGCGTGTCTGGACGTGGAATTTCCTGTTCTTTCAGAAACTGGTACGCAACAATTATTTTTCGTTAATTGAGGAGTTTGACCTCCATTTAACCTTGACCCGGGCGTAATGAGGTCATATTGTCACCAGGATCGTGGTCAGCGACCCGAAAAGCACAATGATACGTAGCTTTGAGATTCAGTCCTAGCCGATAGATTTACCAGCTGGATGTTTGAAAAGAGAATTTTAGTTTCAGTTGACCTTCAAAAGACTTCTAGAGGTCATTTCGATAATAATGGCAAAGCGTGTCTTAAGGTATGATTTTTCGTTCTCCCAGAATCTGGTGTCAAAACAATTATTTTTCGCGAATTGAGGGGTTTTCCCCCAAGACCGAAAAATGACTAAAGAGGTAATCGCATTGTAATGTTGTTACGGAATAGGGATAAATTTTTACATCAGTAGTATGATCAGAATATAGTAGCCCAGGGAAGGGTCGCAACGATCTATAATTGAAGAAATATTGCGAGAGCATCTGTGAGGAAGGAACTAAGAATTTAGATAAGAAAAACATGTAATGGTTATTAAAATACTCATAAGCTTGTGAGAGGCTAAAAGCATAATCGAATATAGAAAAACTGATTCACCTCGTACAGTCCAAATCCACATGCATCTGATTCCCTTTCCATCATCAATGATAAGAATATGAAGATTATATTCAATTTCAAGGAGATTGCAGAAATGAAAATATTCCATAGAGTCAAACTGGATGTTTATGCTCTCGCTAAGATTACGATAATATAACGTTTGACTATAATATGTGTTAAACGCCTAAAATAATCTCTCTACACATTTATCAATATTCTTCATTGATAAATTATTCAGTTTTTCGTCTGCTTCGGAAACATGAGGAACTTTCATACTGTGGTCATTAATTTGCTGATCATATTCAATTAAATTGGTGAATGTGATAATATAATATAAAATGTTAATATGAGTTCTTTCCTTACCATCTGGGAAACCTGAGTTTCAATAAGTTAATTATAAGTTTCTGAGATAGAGACGAAGCACTCGCTCTGTTCTCTCATCATAATCTTAAATTCAGTATGGCAAATAAAAATTTTTTTGTACATATCACAGTAAAAACAATAGTTTCGTATGTTTTATGATCTAATTATTCAGATCTGAAGAAGAAAACCAGCATGTTCTCGAAACGTGATCAATTTGAAATTTGAAATATATTATAAGTCTAGAAGATGTAGTATTTGAAGGTTTTAAAGCCTACATTTATTGAAAAATCAGTTTATTTTGATTGCAACATCAAGTTTTTTCTTCCTATCGTAAAACGATTCTGCTGTAATGATATTATCAGCTGCGAATGCAAGTCCATGAATCTTCACTCTTTCCAGATGAACACCTTTCTCGTCAAGAAAAGCCATTCTTAGGCATTTATTTATTTTCATATTGAAGATCTATCTGACCGATCTGAAATATTTCCAAAGCTGATCTGTCTCAAGTTTAATATCTGTTTTACGCAAGATCACCCTGGCAATCTCTCACATTGGACTCCTATGATCTTTTTCTTAGTTTTTTTCTATAATCTTTCTGATTGGGTTTTGGGAAATACTCCACCCACGGTACCAAGTAGACATATTGCTCTGTAGTTAATACAATTGCCATCATCAAACCTTTTCGAGTAAATTGAACTGAGAATCAGCCCTATTTAATCATTTGAAACTTCATCTTTCACAGCACACTTATCTTCACTCATCCACACAATCAAGTAACCGTTAACGCTCTCGAGCATTCAAGCGAAAATACTATCTTAACCAGCAGCCTTACCACCTCTGGTTTTTTTATTACGGATATAATATTTTTGATATTAATTCTCTTGTCGCCGTCTGCGGGTGAATCGTTTGATATACTATCTCCTTTATCATCGCTGTTCTGGTCCACGGCCTGAATCGCATACAATTCATCGAAGAACACACTGATATTGTGTTATACTTAGCGCAGGTCCCATACCATCTTACCAATAGCATTCTTATTTCCAACTACCTCACTTCTTTCTTCCTCTCCTATTCTTTCTCACCTATTTCCTGGATGATTCTTTTGGGCATGCATAACATAAGAGAAGTGCTTATTAAAAATTGAATTTATTAAATAAAAAAAATGTTTCTACATGTCTAATGAGTAAAACAGAAAACAACAGAACATCAGAGGGTTTTAAAACATTAAAAATCAACGAAAATTAGATAGGTCATAATTCTTACAAAAGATCCTTTTGAACATGAATGATAGGAATGTAAAAATCTATTCTCTACTTTTGGGCGCTTGACGGAATATAAATATATAATAAAGACAAGCTTGCGGTTGATATCATTCTCTCGATAACGACAACATTACGCGTAATTAGTTGTCAGTTGCTTCTCAGCTTGAAAAATATGAAGAACGCTTATACTCTGGTTTTGAAATTGGGAATTGTCCTCATTTCTTTTGGTAAATATTATATTGAAATATATAAAAAAATGATTTGATAAAGGATAATTTATTTCAATCGCTACTGAACTTCCTCCATTATATTACTCCGTAAAAATAAATTTCGGAAAATGATGGAAATCTATGAAATACAAAAGGTTCTTTGCTGTAGAAAAAGATTATCTGCGGCTCGGCTGCATCGACTCCTGGAACATGAACCACCTCTCTTGAATAGGAACATTCATTTCATACTTGCGGCTGTTTTTATTATTCACTTCAAAAAAACCACGAGCATGATAACATGAAACTAAAATCAGTTAAGGAAGAACAGAATCTGTTTTTCTGAAACTGCTGACATTGAAAATTCCAGAGTTATCTGGAAGCAAAATTGTTTCTCGTCAACAGAGATAAGAAAAATTCGTGTTCTATGTTTCATCAAAAACGAATCACTGATAAAATTAACCTCTCAGGGGCAAAGATAATATAGAATCAAAATTGGGATCACAGCGAGTAGTAAGCCATCTATTTGGAATTCTTTCGTGTAGAATATATGATCATAGAAACTAATGATTTCTTCCATTGAAAAAAAATAAGAATTTGACTTTACTTTGTTATTCGTACTCTCTACATTCTTCCTCAACTGCTGAGAATTGAAGGATGTTGAATACTCAAACTTTATCAGATGAAGATTTACGCTACAAAGATAACCATTGATGGAAAATGAATTTTCAATTGGGGATTGCTATTTTTTTATCAACTTTAGCAGCTATTTGCAAGATTTGATCAGTCTCCCTTCAAAGGAAGAGCGTCGAATCAGATGCATATTGAGAGCCTGATGGAAATTTTAGTCTTCCTATTTCTTGTTGCAGATATAGGTTTGCAGTTTGACTGTTTACCCAATGGCGCACCCATTTCTTATGAACCTTGTAGCAGACGTTCTCCTTCTCCTGAACCAAACGAGATATCTCTTCCTCCAGCTGAGCCTATCGTTCGTGCCAGATCCAGGTCACCTACTGCAAGAACTCTTCCTGCAGGGAGTCATCACGAAAGGTTAACTACTCTCAGGCTTCCTTCTCCTAACGGATTAGGATGCGGACTTGAATATCTTCCCTTTATCAGACTTTGTTGCAATGTGAATAGACTACGGGTATTCGAACTCCAGAGATATATATTTCCCGTTGATACACCCATTAAAATGAGACTACGGCGGGAATCAAGGTTTGAGCCTTTGGCAGCCCTAGAACGAATCGTATTATCAACCTCCAATGGTGACGTCTTCGCAGTATTGCTTACTGTTGACACTTTTGCTGGAATCTTTATAAACAATCGCAACACTACGAAACGAGTCAAAATGAACATGGGAAGCGGCACGATTACCCCATTGACTAAAACTGAAGTGAAAGAAATCAGAGTAGGCGTTCGCTGTTCAATAGCGTCTGGTTATACCGTACGGTTTGTGACTCCCGTGTGACCGTCATACCTCAATATCATTGATCTAAATACAAAAATTCAAACCCTTAATATTATATTGTTTGTGAACACAACTACCTTGTGGATGGGGAGATTGTAGCAATCACCCAGTGCTTTAACGTCATAATGAAAAAGAAGTTGAAAAAAACTTGGTATTACAATTATCTTGTAGTTCTAGTGAATGGGTGATGTGAGAAGAATGGATCTGAAGATATAGGCGTTTGAGTATGTGAGATGAAAAACTAAGATGATATGTCTTGGAAGGAGTTTTTATGGAGTACAGTACAAAATAGTTGTGAACCGTGATTTATTGAAGAAGTCCTACTCTTCAGGATTCTGTTTGCACTACTCGGAGCCTCATTACGCGATACCTTCTTTCCAACGACCTCTGCTAAAACTAAAGCCAGATAGTTCGATCACGTTAACTACCCCTACTGCCAATTCTCTGATCACTGCGCTTTCTCAAACAAAACAGTACGAAAAAAGGTGGTTGGATGCTGAAGAAACACTTATCATCTACATTCATGTACTGAGAAATGATAGAGCTGCCTTCCTCAAGCCAACGCCGAAATATAGCAAGTTTATCATGTAAAGAGAGTGTAAAGAATCTGACTCCTCGTAGTCAACCATCTAGTCCCAACCGCTACTACCGCAAAATCCATATTCGACATTTAACTTCTAGCTGGCATAAGCCTCCAAGTTGAAGTCGAAACAAATCGAAGAACATAACTTAGGGCCGCTGTCACCTTGAATCTTCTCACAATTCGAATTACTGACCTGCCTCTCAGACTTGTGCCTCTTGCGGATGTAGTCACATCACCTGTTCCCGCCCTATCAGAAATCAAAAATATGCCACTTCATCTTATCCTAAATGTGTAGGCCATTTACTAGGTCATCAATCACGGAAGTCCTCAGGTTCCTCAAAAACCTGGCACCAAGTCGAACCCATCTTCAAATTTCTGAACCGAAACCCACTGCAAACTCTTCTACCCTTCCTAAACCTCGTAGCGCCTTCAACCTCATTTCCTCCAAATGCTCCTCTGCTGATGTAGTCGCTACTCATTCTCTATCCAAACACTCAAACCAGCCTCAATCTTCTACAAATTCTTATCCTCTACAGAATCCACAACTACCGCAGCTTTTTCGTAACTTCCTCTCCACTAGTTCCTACCTTCAGGCTCCCCACCCCTGGACGCTCATCAAGAAAAAATAAACGCATTCTTGCAATTAACTCTACTCCGTATATTAACGACGTCTCTGAAATACCTGACCTTTTCAACACTGACACCTTAACCCTGGCTGCTGACGATCTGAACGCCGAACACAGGGCCTGGTGCTGTCTCAAAAACAACAACAAGGATGATGCTCTTCTCGAAACCACGGCTCGCCATATACTAACTATTGAGGTTTCCTTAGAAGCCACCCACTTTCCTTCCTCTTCTACACCTCAACCCGACATCCTCGATATCCGCTCAACAAAAAATATCGGCATTACCAAAGACACCCGGTCTCTTTCTGAACTTAGTTCCGATCACCACCCAGTATCCTTTAGGTTTTCGGGTACCTTCGATCTCTCAGCTCTCAAAGAATCAAAAATCGATTACCTTCATCTCAAATATATTCTCGGAACTTTCACTCTCGAATTCTGACAGATCGAATCTACTTCTGACCTAGATGCAGCTATAGGAGCCCTGAAATAAGACATCAAGAACTCTCTCCAACTTGCTACCTCAACCATTTTCACTTCTGCTTTCAAATTGAAACTTCAGCTCACTACTTGTCTTCTTTTTCGCAAGAGAAACCAAGTTTGCAAACCTTGTCAATCCTACAGTAATCCCAAACAGGGCCAGCGTCTGAACTCCCTTCGAAGGAAACCAAATACTACCCTCCATACTATGGATGAATCTTCCTGATGGAGAGTCAATAAATCCCTTTTCAACAGAAAATCAGACCTTCCTTCTTCCGTCAAAGAGAGTCAATTTTTCTCCTTCTATAAGGGAAAAGCAAACGTATTTGCAGATTCACCTAAAGTTCAATGCTCCTCCTCTCCCAACCTCGACAAATTTGCTAACTCCACGAACATGTCTCTAGGACTTCTGAGAAATTCACAGTCATAGACAAAGACTTTATTCTTAACTCTTCTAAAGAAGTCTCCAACCTCATCCGCTTCTCGAGAAATCGTAAAACTCCTGTCAATGACTTCATCAGCAATAATGTACTAAAAACTATTTCCTGCAAACATATCAGAGCTATCTGCAACATTTTTGATGCAATGATCCAATAATAATACTTCCCTCCAGCTTGTCAAGTCGTCATTATAATTTTTCTCCTAAAACCTGGTTAACCTCTCAGTTCAGCATCTAGTTCTCGACCTATCATATTCTCTGTACTATTAGCAAACTAGCTGAAAACATCATTTTTTCTCGTTTTAATGACATTGTTTCGCAAAGCAACTTTCTTCTTGACTTCAAGCATGGTTTCCGCAAAAGTCGTTGAAAAGCCGATCAACTCCTTTGTGTCTCTGAGTGCATTGCCGAAAACCTTAACAAGGGCAGGCACAAATCCATGCTTCTAACAGATTCGAAGGAAGCCTTTGATAGTGTCTACCACGACGCAACATTCTGATTCATAGACTTTTCAAGTTCAATTTTCTCCACTATCTCATCGCTCCAATCAAATCCTTCTACTTGAAAGGAGCTTTAGATCTTGCGTTAGAAAATCCTTATTGGACCACAACCAAAATTCCTGTTGATGAGAAAATTCTTACGGGCAATAAGCTGATAATGTAGGTTTTCTTGATACATCCAAGGTCATCAGTCACTGCTTTTCTCGTTTCAACAGATTTATTCTAATCAACTTAGAACAGTTCTATAGAACTATAGAATAGTTTTCTGTTCTCCATAAAACAGAGTTTCTCCATAAAACAGAGTTTCTCCGCAAGATATCTCGGTGCCATTATTTACAAACGTCATAATTAGAAGCAGCTACACTTACGCGATTACTGTTTTGGACTCTGCTACCCCAAATCGTCTCTCAAAACTTGAAGGCACCTATATGTGCCTTCTGCGTTCCGCCTAAAACATCCTTGGTTAATCCGTTACAAACCAATCCTTGTGGGATTCAACTTTCCATCCATCACCAATGCCGCTCACACATACGATACAAAACTTCCTCTCTCAGTGGTTAATCCCCCAAAATCCTGCATCAACTCACTTGCAAATCATGCAAGTGAAGCTATCGACCGTTCAGAAGACCCTGCCTTCTCATCTCATCATGCCATACTAATTCATTCATCTGTCTCTCTTATTTTCCTATGTTTCACTTCAAATCTCTAGACTATAATTTTGGCGCCTTTGGAGGATCCCCTTCGATAATATGAGAACCAACGTTGCTGAACCTAAACATTAATTACAAGCAATCTTTTCGAAACTCACTTATTGAAAACTCACAATAAATTCTCTTCCCTTCCCTTGGTGTATATACATTCCTTCCGTGAGCTGGGCTCCACTACTGTTATTATTTTTATGATAATTTTTGTAACTACAAATTTCTCGAAAGAATACCTCCCCTGCAAACATGTCAAACAGTCGAGGGAGAATACATCTCCAAAAAAGTAATCAAGAATTAGAAAAACGTAACAATTTCTGATGGTTTTAGGTTAGGTTTGAGCTTCTCAAATTAATATTTCTCCTGAAGCTGCCACTGCTAATTTTTTAATCAGCACAACTATTCTTATTGATTATTTCTGAAAAAATCAACAATTTACAAGGAAAGCTAACTAGTTTCGAAAGTTTAAGGTTATATTTGGGTTTCTACAACAAAAAAAAGGGCATTTAGAACAATCCTTTCAAAGTAAAATTAACGTGAAAACAAATTTCCTCGAAACTATTTACCTATAGAATTTTAGCATTTTTGTTATCTCTAATGTTTTATAAAATGAGCAATTGTCGTACATAAAGAATCAAAATATTTGCATAAACATTGCGTGATTGCCTTGTACAGTGTTGAAATCTGACCATTTTTAAAAATCAGACAAATATATGAAACATTATACTTTATTCGTTATTTATTTTTTTTTGTTTGAACCTTTTTTTCAATGTCATAAAACATACATTTCTCGGGGTGACGAAGTATATGCTTATACAATTAATGAGATAAGGATAATCTTAAATATGTCGATAGCACGTAATACAACTGCAGGATTATTATTCAAGACTCTTCACTGAATTATTCATTTATATACTAATTCCAGTTTTGGATCTATTTGAAAGAGATGTGGAACGTCCATACTCTCGTCTTCATCTTCGCGATCATCTTTAATTCTCCTGGTGACTATAATGATGAAATAAAACATTCATGATTTGAGGTCACGATTTTTAAACGATTCAGACCTCTTCTCATGGAAATAAAACTGCTTTGACTCTGTTGAGAACTTATTGGACTGATTTTTGAAATTTTGTCATAACAAAAGAAAAATAGTGTAGAAAGGGAAAGAAGAGATATTCTTTCAAACGAAATAATTTGCTACTTGGAATGAAGAAACTTTATAACCTCATTTTCATGATCAACAATGCTTTCGATTTTGTATGAATAACTGTAAAATGATTTTCGGTAACAAATGATGCAACTTAGGCACAACAAAATTTTTCCCGTGTGGAAGCACCACTTTTCAGAATAAATTATGTTTGCCTTCACTTAATGGAGAAGATACATGTTTCATGAATGAGAACTTTTTTGGAAACCCTTTTTTATTCTTGGGAAAAACAAATGATAATCTGAAGTTTTATGCTTAGAAATTTGACTCAAGCTTAGTATTCCTGTTAGTGCATCTTTTTTCAATTGCATTCTCTTGAAAAAGACGCTGATTCTTTAAGAACAGCGGTCTGCTGAGTAAAGAGAAAGTTCGTGCAACATGTTTCCGAGCGATTGTTCATTAATCTATCTGGAATCTGGGATATATGTTTATACTCTCTCCCTGTTACGGGTTTTGAGAGTCTCGGCATAACCTTCTCTTTATTCCTTTGCACACCTCACTACAAACTTAGGGGTGAGGGGGACCTACAGTTTACGGTGGGATCCGAACCACCAAGAGCAACAGCCACTTAATACTTGGAGAACTTAAAGAACTCTAGAGGTACCGGGCTCACGACTCT
>WSXT02206837.1:0-18147 GCA_011762715.2 Neuroterus valhalla
CTAAAAATCTCGTTTTCAATAGAGTTGTTATGGAAAATAATATGCATTACTAGGAGTGAAACACAACGACTGCAACTCGTGTGATAGCGCCCTCGCTTCGCTCGGGCAGCTAACTTCACACTCGTTGCAATCGTGTTTCACACCTAGTAATGCAACATACTATTCCATGACCTGCGCGTCGAATCCACGATGAATTATTCTTGAGGATAAACTCCATGAAGAAAGTTTCTTTGAACGAATACTCTCCTCCATAGCACTTGTATGATTTATTCAGTACATAAATTCGAAAAGATTTTGAAATTTTCTGTCTAGGTCTTGAAAAACGGACTTCTGCATTCGTGGCTGGTTACTTCTCAGATCAAGGAGAAGCAAAATTTGGCAAATCAAATAAATCATTTTTTGGGAGTTGTATTGGTGATATTTTTCTTTAATCGTAGCAGGAATAGAAAATGTTAAATAGTTTTATCAATTTTGTTAAAATGAGGAATTTCGATCTACTGATCTGGGACCAAAATGTTTCTCATTGTTGTCAGAAGAAAAAAATTTTCTATAGCTCCGGTGGGATCCGAGCTCATGTCCTTGGATTGCCGGTCTGGTTCCAACTGGATCTTCAGATTGCCGTGGTAGACCAGGACGGCAACCTGGGTTCGGTTCTCAGCGGAGCAAGATATGAATTAATTTTTTAAATAAAAACTATTATTGTCCTAGACCAGAAGATCAGCAAACGTAATTCCATCGACCAAAAAAATATATTTTTTGAGATATTCGATGAATGGAAATGAGTGATTCCATCCTACAAGTAAAGTATCTAAAGACAGACTTTTACACTCCTTCCCTTATTCAGATTTCTATCCTTTCTTCCCCCTTTTTTCCCCTGTGAACTTTGTTTTTTTTCCGTTTCTTCGCTTGAATGCAAAATGAATCAACAAAACCTAATCATACAAAGCCCACTTTTTTCCGTTAATAGTTCATGTTTTTCATTATAAAAGTTAACTATTATATTCTTCGTACAGAATACATCTCTTTTCGTATAAAAATTCGACTATTTGATTGAAGTTCATATTTTGGGGAAGTTCGTTTTTTTTCGATCTTTAGAATTAATTTTCTGTATTTCTATTCACTTTGTTGAAAACTTACAGGGTGGCGACTTGACAGGGAAACCAGGACGGATCAGGAAGTGACCAGGAATTCGATTGACCGGGAAAAAACCGGGGAATTACCAGGAATTCACTTTAAAAACTGGGGAATTACTTGACTTAGCCTTGAATATTCAAAATTTTACCGTGAAAATGTGAGAAATGACCACTTTCTTCTTATGAATTATAAAGATACATTATCATTTGATTTGGAGAATGTAACGTTCCTTTAGTCTGATTCTCTGACAATTTTTAAATATCTGTACTTTATGTTGCTCTGTTAAATTTTTCTTTTAGCTGACTCAAGTTTGATAATCAAATTGATGATAGCCTAAACATACAGGAAGGATTATATTCTCAATTTTTCCAATTAAAAAAAGAATGTATTTATCACGTTTTATCTGCTTTTTCCTATTTTATCTGACATGGGACAGGGGATTTCAAAAAATAATCATAGTTTTCATTTAAGGGCAGTGAGTTTCAGTTAAGACATATATTTTCACTTGGAACAGGGAATCTTTTACATGGAATGGGAACTTTTCAAAATAATTTATATACGAATTGAAAGGAGAGGAAATTAAGATAATTGCTCTTCCAATTTAAAAATCGCCAAAATTCGAAAGTCCCCTCTTCATAATTTTAAATGAAGAAAGTACTTCAAGCAGTTTTTAGAGTAGAAGTAGTATTCTGAAGAAGAAATACTTCGGAATTATGATAAAAAACTTGTTTACATTGTTTTTTGATAATTCATCCTGTTTTACTTGAAAAAATCAACTAATTGGTTGAAAGGTAAATTCTTTTGTTGGAAATCACACTTTTTTGCTGAAGGTGCATTATTTTGATTAACAATCCACCTCTGATTGAAAATGTAACTTCTTTCTTAGAAAATAACATCTATTTGTGGTAAAGATTGAAGTATTTAGTTAAACATTGATTTTTGAATTAGAAAATTAAACTATTTTTAATTTTTGTGAGACTTTATTTCTTTTGTTGAAAATTCGCCTCTTTTGTAGAAAATTAATCTTTATGGTTGAAAATTCACCTTTTGCGAATGAAATACATTTATTCGAGTTCAAAAATCATCATTTTATCTCAGTATTCATCAGTTTGGCTGAAAATTAATTTCTCTAACTAGTAATTTAACTGTTTCATCCTAAGAGGAAATTTTTTTTTGAAAGTTTATTTTCGGTATTCAATTGTGTTTTTTTTCCAAAAGTTTCTTTTCTTGTCTGAATCGAAAATTCATTCATTTCGCTGAAAATTCATGTATACATGTCATGTATACATGTATACATCTTTTTCTTCGAAAGTTACTTTTCTTGTTTGAAAATTCATCTGGTTGAAAAATCTTATGTTCGGTCAAAATTGATTTTTGAGCCAAAAAACTTATATCTTATATTTTGTTGAAAATGATTATCTCCATAGTTCGAAATTCAACCATTTTCTTGAAAAATTGTATTTTTTGTATGGAAATTAATTTTTGGTAAAATTTTCAATAATTCTAGTGGAGGGTTCATCATTTCAGGTAAAAATTCGTCTTTCTGGTTTAAGATTCAACTGCTACAGCAAAACATTTACCATTTCAGTCGAAGATTCATCATTTTGCTCAAAAATCGATTTGTTTGAAAGTTAGTTTTATTTGACACAAGCTAATTCTTTCGTTATAAGTAATTTTTTTCAACTGAAAATTCAACTTTTTCCAATTGAAAATTCCACCATTGTAGTTAAAAATTAATTTCTTTTGTTAAATTGAAAATTTAAGTGTTGAAATTTTGGTTGAAAATAATTGATCTTTTTTACTAAAAATAAATTTATCTGTTTGAAAATTTAACTCTTCCAGTTGATGATTCTTTGTTTTAGTTAAAAACTCTTATTTTTGGTTTTTCAATTTTCGGTTAGGAACAATAATTCTTTCTGTTCAAAATTCAACTTTTTTGTTAAATAATTGTATTTTTTGGTAGAAAATTAATCTTTCCATTTCACAATTATTCTCCTTGTCTAAATATGCACCTTCATGGTTGAAAATTGAAGTGCTCTAGTTATATATTTAATATTTTAGTTGAAAATTCACCACTTTGGTTGAAAAATCAACTATTTTGTTAGAAATCCATTTTTTTTGTTATCGCAAATTAATTTTTTTAATCGTAAGTTTAACTGTTCCAATTTAAAAAAAAAGATATTTTTTCGTGGGGCATTCGAGTATTTTTTCCAAAACTAATTTATTTTGCAATTTTCGATCTGTTTTGTCAAAGGATGTTTAAAATGATATATATATATATGATATGTTACTTTTAGTTGACCATGAAAATTGAAAAACTTGACCGGGAAAAACCGGGAGTTTGAAATTGACTGCCAAATCGCCACCCTGATTTACCTATTTTGGTAGAAAATTAATCTCCCCGATTGAGAGTTCGACTCCTTGGTTCAAAGTTCAATGACATTGCAAAGCATTACTTATCAGTCAAAGATCTAATTCTCCGGTAGCAAATGCAAATATTTTGGTGCAAATTTCATTTCATTTTTTTTTTTTTTAGCAGCTTTCTAAGAAACCCACTCGTTGGCTCAAGATTCCAACTACGTTGGTAGGAATGAACTTTTATTGTAAAAAACTCAAATTTCAGGGTTTAAAACTTTTGTCATTGGCTTGAAAGTTTAAATGTTTTAATAAAAACAAAGTTTTTCGTGAGAAATACGTCTTTTGGGGTTGGAAAATGAACGATTTGGTTAGAAAACCATTTTTCGGGACTGAAAAATCGTCATTTTCACTTGAAAATTCGATCATTTTTCCGGTTTAAAATTCATTTTTTTGGCGTGACAATTAAACTGAGAAATTCGAATTTTATTGCAAATTAACTTTTTTGAAAAATATATGACCCGAAAAAAATGTATCGCAAAGTTTTTTCTGTGAGGAAGTCGGAACAAATAAGGTTGTTTTTCACTTTAAAATAGAAACTTTTATGTTTAAAGTTGAGAACCACTTGAGGTTACTTAGATACGAATGGGTTTCGATGTGTTGAAGAGGTGCAACCTTTTCATTAGCGTGTAGGCCACGCGCTCTATTATGCCTAACAAAACATCTGATTCCATTGTCAAGCGATGAACAATGGAATGGCGGCTCGTCGCGTGTTCTATTTTCAATTATTAATCGCAAAGTGCGCATGAAATTGTCAAATTGCTCGATTATTCCCAAGTGATCGGAGCAAGCTCTCACGATTATGAGTGTCCTTCCTTTCTATCGGACAGCTGTCATCGTCGTCTGGCTGGACCACCTCCGTTAGCAAAAAGTCCCTCAGCTACACGTCGTGTCACCCCTTTTGCCTGACACAACATCAAACATCAAACATCAACTTCAAATTTATTGCATCGTCTCTGCTGACCCACTGTCACTCCTAAGATTCATTTAAATGCCGTCCATAAACTGCGTTACCATGGGGGAGGGGGGGGGGAGGGCTTATTAGTTGAAAACAGGAGAGGGAGGAGGTGGGAGATAAGAAAGGGTGTTTCTAATCCAAGATCCTCGTTACCGACATCGAGAACGTTCGACAGTTGTAGTGGTTCGTGTCCGTGCTAAGGTTATAGAATGTTTTTTATGACATCATAGAATGATATGGCGCAATCGTGAGAAAGTAAATTGGGCTTGAAGAGATCAAACGTTAATTATGATTTCTCTTGTATTTTCTATTGCGTAATGAGTATTTGTAGAAAACTGAGATGATAATAAGCATGATAGAGAGGACGAATAACATTGGAGCTGTTTACGTCCAGATTCGTTTCTTACCATTTCGCAGTATCATTCTATGACGTCATCCAAAGCATTCTAGAAGCTTAGCATGGACACGAATCACTTAGGCTGTGGAACGTTTACCAAAGTTTTAGTGGTTCGTGTCCGTGCTAAGCTTCTAGAATGTTTTTTACGACGTCTTAAAATGATATGGCGCAATCGTGAGGAAAGAAATTGGGCGTAAAGATAATAAACGTTAAGTATGAATTCATTCGAGTATATTAAAAGCATATTTTTTTGTGTTCTCGTATCACTCTACTCATTGGCAATTATTAATTGACATTGGAGCTGTTTACGCCCGATTTCGTTTCTTACAATTGCGCAGTATCATTCTATGATTTTTTTTAGTACTATACCATTAGGCCAAATCTCTTTCGGGGTAAGCGTAACTCGTTTACACTTCATTATTGTAAACAAATTATTATTAGTTAAGTTGCACACTGAGGAGGGCACAAAATAATTTAGGTTCATTAAAGAAAAATTTGAATTTTACAGAGAGACTTCCAAGTGTGATCACACCAAAAATATGAAATTCCAACCAAAAAAAAAAAACAAAAAACAATTCGTTTACTAAATTCACATCAAGAATATTCTAGAAGCTTAGCACGGACACGAATCACTTAGGCTGTGGAACATTCTCGATGTCGGCAACATGTCGGTATCAGGAATCTTGAATGTATGGAACGCTCTTACTCATATACTGAAAGTCTGTGGATGTAACGTGACAAACTCAAATAACATTTAGTACGTTTCGTGGTGATAAATTGTAACAAAATCCGCAAATTTCGATAAATATGACCCTGTTTAATAATAACCTCCTATTCCACTATCTTTGAGAATTCTTTCCGAGATTCTTCTTTCTCTACCTATTTCCGAGGAACTTCTCCTTTTCTTGCTATTTTTGCTCTAAAGTTTGTGTTGTTGCTAAAAGGCCACTTCTATATTTTTTCTTTGAGAATCATCTTGATATGTTGAAAATTTAATTATTTTGTAAAAAAATGTAACGGATTTGGTAAAATTTTCGATTGGAATTACCATTCTTGTTGAAAATTCATTTATCTTCGATGGAAATACAACTAAATTAATGAGAATATAAGATTTTGTGAAGCATTCGTATTCTCGGTCAGAAAATTTAACTGCTTTGTTGAAAATTCATCATTTTAGTTTGGAACTTGAAGTATGTTTGGTTTGAAATTCGTATTTTTTGAGTGAAAATCGGACTGATCGATTGGAATGAACTATTTTGTTAAAAATGTTTTCATTTTTGTAAAAAATTCAACTATGTTATTGTAAGTCAACTGTTTTGTTGAAAATTCGTCATTTTAGTTTGAAATTGGAAACTATCTTTACTGATTATGTTATGATGTTAATGTTTTTGTCTACTTGGTCTTATCAATATTTAAATAATTAATTATTTAAATACTGTTTTTTCCCCACAGTTGTGAAATAATGACTCTCTAGTAAAAAATTGCTATCTTCATTATTATATTATTAAAAATTCAACTGTTTTTTTTTATTCGTCTTTTTGGGTTGAAAATCCAATAATTTGATTAGAATCAATTGTTTTGTTGAAAATTTGTCATTTTAGTTCGGGTGTTAAAGTATGTGATTGAAAACTAATTTTATTTTTGGAATCATAATTGTGGGTAAAAATTTGTATTATCATTATAGATTATTGTGAATTCAACAGTTTTGTTGAGAATTCGTCTTTCTGGGTTGGAAATGGTATTGCTCGATGGGCATTTACTGTTTTATCGAAATTTACATAATTTCGGTGAAAAACTCAATTACTTTATTGAAAATAATCTGTTTTGTATGAAATTAAGCTTTTTGGATGGAAAATTCAACTGTTTTGTTAAAAATTCGTCATTCAAGATTGTAAATTCAAGTATTTGATAGAAAAATAAGAACAAATAAATAACAGAAACTGTTAGATAATCGTATTTCCGGCTAGAAATTTATTTCATCGTTATTATATCATTCAAAAATTCAACTGTTTTCTTACAATTCGAATTTTTGAATTGAAAATCCAATTTCATGATTGAAATTTACTTCTCCGTTGGAATTTTTATCATTTGTGAAAAGAATTCAACGATTTTATACAAAATGAACTATTTTACATTAAATTTGTATTTTTAGGTAGGAAATTCATGCTTTGTTAAAGATTCTTTGTTTACGTTGAAAGTTGAATTATTTATTTCTAAACTACGTTGATTGTTGGAAACTCATTTTTCAGGGTAAAAATTGGTATTTTTATTATTATTACAGTAATAAAAAATTTGACTGTTTTGAAGTAAAATTGGATCATTTTCGTAAAAAGTTATGTTGAAATTCGAATTATTATGTAAAAACTGTAACGGATTTGTTAAAAACTCATCTTTATTGGTCCGTTATTCTATTAGTTGGTCTAAAAATTGATCTATTCTTAAAAAAACGCATTGCTTTGGTAGAAGATTCATCTGTGACTCTGCAAATTTGAATATTGTGTTGGAAATTCATTTCATTTCTAACTTGAAATTTATTTTCTGAACGGAAATTCAACTATCATATGTTGATGTTAATTAATTCTTAAAAGAAGAACCAGTCAAAAATTATTTTCTTTGGCCGATAATGTTTTTGAAATAGTAGATGTGGATTCCTTTCGTCTTACCGTCACCATAAAATTAAAAACAAATAGAGCCAAAAAACGTTTGAATTCAGAATTTAATCAAAGTGTGAAGTTGTTCAAAAATGCAATACACAATTCTTCTAAAAACAAATAATAATATTGAAGTCTCAACAAATTTTTTATGGAGACTTCAATTAAGAAATAACTGCGTTTTCAGAAATTTGTCAGCAAAACGTTTCGTGGTTTAGGGAGGACAAACAGAAAAAAAAATTTCATTTGGAGAAATCTTATTTCTTATAAAAATTGGCTTCTCTCAGAAAATTAATCTTCTGGGTAGGAAATTCATATATAAACTTTGATGAAAATTTATCATTTTGTTTAGGGAATTTACTATTTTGTTGAGAATTTTTTTGGCTAAAATTGATCTCTTGTAGTTGAGAAATCAACATTTACTATTAGGAAATTTACTATTATTTTTTAAATTTATTCCCTTGAGTTAAAAATTATTCAACCTGCTTGTTGAATATTTATCTTTTCCGTTGGAGATTTATCTGGTATCTCAAGAATTCTTTTTTTTCCGTTAAACTCAAATAGTTAAAAATTTTCTCTTCTTTTTTCAAAGTAATTTTTGTAGTGATCTAAGTATTCTGTATTTGATTGCATTTTTTTCTCTTTGAAAATTCTCATTCGTACGTCACAATATCAGCATTTGAAAAATTCAATACTGTTGTAGAGAGTTCAACCTATCTTCTGAAAATTAAACTAATTTGTTCGAGCTACTTTTTTGGTATATCCAATTCAACTGCTTTGATGAAAATTTGTCTTTTCGGAATGAAGGTTGATTTTCATTGGTAGAAAAATAATCTTTCCTGTTAAATATAAACTTTTAAATAAAAAAATGAGTTCTTTCAGCTTAAGTTCTGTGAAATTGCATCAATTCTGGTAGAACATTAAATATCTGATTGATAGAAAACTCATGTTTTGGGTTCAAAATATAACAATTTGGTTGAAAATTCATGTATTTTGTGGTTCATTCATCTTTTTTATTTGAATTTACAACCATTCGGTTAGGAATTCATTTTTCTTGATTCAGAACGGATTTTCCTGTGGAAAATCTATCTGTTTGTTTGAGGATTAGAATATTTTGTATAGAACTCCACTTTTTTGTTGAATTGAACTGGTTGAAAATCTTTCTGATTTTCCGTTAAGAAGTAAATCTTGAACCGATTTGGGTATTATATTTTCTTGATTAAAATCTTATGTTTTCTATTCAAAAATCCACCTTCTCAGCTGGATATTCATGTATTCTCCCAAAATTGCTCTTTGGTAGAAAATAAATCTCCTTGGTAGAAAATCTAACTTTGTAGGTAAAAAATCCAGCTTTTTGGTTGGAAATTCAACTATTCGGTTAAAAATTAAACTTTTTGGTTGGTAATTCTTCTATTTTTCGTTCCAAATTCAAGTATTTTGTTGAATATTTACCTGCTTTGGTAAATTTATCAATCTTGCCGAAAATGAAAGTGGACATGGTCCTATGTATTCGTTCCAATGGATTTATACGGATAAATCACTGTCCATTAAATTGGCTTTGAACATTTATAAGTGGTCATTCGTTCACGATCATCCTATATACAAATGTATCCACTTCTCGAATTCGTTGAATGATGTGCATTATGAATAATTTTGAAGGCAACAATTTACGGAGAAAACATTTACCTCCCCAAAAGAGGCGCTGCGCCGTAACAAATTAATATGGCATGGCGGCAGGAAGCACAGCAATTTACACAGAACAGTAGGCTAATTTTTGTTGCAGTTCTTTTGTCATGTTTTTGGAAAAAGATTTCTTTTTTCAAAATAGGAATACGTCAGATCATAAACTGCAACACGAACATAGCTGTGAACTTATACTACGTATTTGACCTCTATGTAAGTTTATACAGATCATTTGATACACATCAAGAATTTTTGAACAAAACACTACCGTTATCAAATCAATATGTTTAATTGGAACTTGTTGATTTTCAATGTTAGTGTTCAAATCCTTGTTTCAATCAAATAATCATCAATCTAAGGAGTATTATGCTAATCAGAGCAACTTAACACATCAAATATTGATAAAAATGGACGATCATTAGGCTTGAACGCTATGTTTTTGGAAAATTTTTTCGCATATATCGGACATCACTTCATGTTAATGATATTGGCTCTTCAATTATTCCTTTTATTTGAAACCTATTTTAGAAGTGGTATCGTGATGATTAAAAAATAATGTGGTGAAGGCGCACAAACACGTGCATATCGACATGAACCCAAAAGACAGACGAAAACGAGCATGAGCTGTTAGACTTTACCATGAATGTAAAGTGCTTACAAGTGTAGAGAATTGTTCTTTATCCTGGACCGTTTGCGTCACTGCTACGGAAAATTACGAAGATTCTCATATTTTTACAAAACTGTAACTGTAACTTTCGCTTTATGTTTCGTAAAATTGGAGCAGAAATTTTGGAATCATTTCTAATAATAAACTAATAATACCTGGTAATATGACTTCATATTTTAATACGAAAAAGTACATTTTTGAGTTTTTAGAAACTTTATTCAGCAGAAACTTTTTGAAGTTCGAAACTTTGATAACAGTGATTTTTGCTGATATGTCCCAAGAATGTATACGAATTTATTTTATTCTTAGGTGGCAAACAATTTCTAAAAATCCTAATAATTTTTTCAATAATTATCTTTCTCACAACTTCTACCATTTTTTTTTAATTCTCGAGAATGTTATGTTCTACGAAATTCAATTCATTACAAAATATTTGGTTGGCGCCTGGAGTCTGAAAAAAATCATTTGCTACATTTTTGTAGATAAAGTCATACAAGGAACAATGATTCGATAAAGAATTGGCAATATAACTTTGCAATACATCGGAAGAAGCACTCTTTTCAAAGTTCCAAACATCATATAATGTTTTTGAAATAATTTTCTTAACCATAATTCTACGACTTTGAAATACACTGAAAAAACAATCTTCCCAAAGTTTCAAACTCCGAAAATTTTTTGAAATTATTCTTGATAGTCATCATAGAACATTAATAAATGTTTTTTTTTTTGTTTCAACCCACTTCTGAATGAAATAATCTGACAGTTGAAGACTTACGTGCTTTTTTTAGGTACACCGTCCGATACTTTCGTACTGATTTCCATATTTTATTTTATCGAGGATAAGTCCCGACTCAAGCCAAATCCAATTAATCTTTATCAATCTCGTGAAATTAATCCCATTCGAACGTGGCAAAATAAGCGCAAAAGAACTTCGAAACATTCACACTACCGGTCAGTCTGGTTCACTTATTCGATTTTTGGGTAAAACGAGAAAGTAGAGTAGCACGGCTGCTTGAATATGCAAAATTTTTGAAGCCTTTTCACGTGCTATTTGGTTCAAAAGAGAATAGAGAACAATAAATTCCTGTTCGGCACGTGCTTTCGATTTCAAAGAGGTGTTTATAAAACGGAGCTGGGTCATTAGAATCGATCAAAAGTTCAAAAAAATAAAAAAGGTGTTTGCAATGTGGGGATAAACGAATGTTGAGGTTTAATATTGGGATGTGAAGTTTGGAATATGAAATCGATTTCAAAACTTCACAAGTTGTCATTAAAGCGTACCTAGGCTATACGCTGCAAAATTTACAAATTTTGTTGGAATGAGTTATCAGGAAACTTACTAAACGTTATCTAAGCTCGTGAAGTCGCTTCCATTAAGTAAACATTGAAAGTTTGAGCTGAAAATGATGAATTTTGAACAAAAAAAATTACCAAATGTTACCAAGCGTAGTTTATGGTGCGACCGTATATTCGGGAAGGCATGAAATGGACACTGAACAATCGAAATTTTGTACCTGTCCGAAAATAAAAATCTATCCATCGATACCAGTTCACTTTCCTCTTTGAAAAAATCTGCCCGCTCCGCGGGTAAATTCTCATCGGATATATATATTTGTGTCTCGCATTCGGAATTCTCTTTCTATCGTTCATTTCAATAATCATGCAGATTTGGAAGTGAATTGAACCAATCAATTTCTTTTAGATCCCAGTTAACCATTGCAACCTCATATTCCTAATTTATAACGTAATTAGGTATAAATGAAGATTACATTTCTCAAAGCTCTGTTGACTTGAAGGTACACATTCTCATCGTGGCATTCGCGCTTCACTCTGGACTTTTGACGGAATGTAATAAAATTTTTGTTTTCATTTTTCTAAGAAATTCGAAATTTCGTTTTGATAATCTCATACGGCACTCAAAAAGCAACGTTTTTCTTCCTCATACTTTTTTCCATATCGTGCGTTGTTGTGCGTAGAATCTCCATTTTCTTTTATATTTTTGAATTTTGAAAATGCCACAATTCCGACAATTTTGTTTTTATCAAAAAAAAATCTTCCAGATAAATTGTTCTAATTTTTACGTACTATAAGAAACCGTACTTATAGTTTTTGAGTCTTGGAAAAAAATGTTTGAAAAAATTTTCAAAATGCTCCCCCTCATCGATTTTTCATTCAAAATAGCTAGTTAACGAACTCTAAATGTCTTTTTGGTTCCTCAAAATGGGTACCAAAGCACGATCGAATATGATCATCCTTTCGAAAGTTAGCGAGTTCACAGTTTATTTTTTATTATTTTTTTTGCGATCAAAATTGGAATTTTCGATTTTTCGAGAAAATTCGAAAAGCTGTATTGATGATCTGTTAGGGCTCTCAAGAAGAAACATTTTTTCTCTCTGACTTTCTACTGAATCTTGCGTTATTTGGCTAAAAAATCTCATTTTCTTTTATATTTTTGAATTTTGAAAATGCCACAACTCTGACAATTTTGTTTTTATCAAAAGAAATCATTTGGATTAATTGTTCCAATTTTTATGAACTATAAGAAACCATGCTCACAATTTTTGAGTCTTGGAAAAAAAAGTCTATCGCCAAACTAGATTTTCGGTTTCAGGGGGTCTCGAAACGTGGAGATCCGTTAAAAACTCAAGATGTGAAATGAGAGGTAAAAATATAAATATGATAAAGGATTGCAATTTTGCCTGAGAGAACTTCACACTAACGAAATCTTCATTTAAAGTTATTCAGTTTTCAACGCTCTTGTTTAAAAATAATCAAGTTTCCTTTACTATTTCAAACAAAAACTATGGTAATTTTTAACACGATAGATGAGTTTGGAAAAAATAGATGAATTTTCAACCAAAAAGTTGAATATTTGATCAAGAAATTCGAATTCGGAGTAAAAAATTATGTATGTAGTTGATGTAAAATAAAAGTATTGTCATTTTTAAGATGGCAGTAGAATTTCAAACTAAATAGATGCATTTTCAAGCAAATAGTCAAAATTTTAAGCAAAAAGATGAATTCGGAATTGAAATTAACATAATTGATATTACATACAAACAAAAAATTTTGTAATTTTCAACACAACAGTAATATTTTGAATTAAAAAGATGAATTCATAACCACATAGTTGAATTTTTAAACATTACAGTAGAATTCCATAATAAACAGATGAATTCTGAAACAAAAAACATAAATCTAAATTGGAAATTAAAATTTTTAAAGTTGATATATTTGAATCAATGAGTTGAATTTTCATCCAAGAACGTCAAATTCGGAGTAAAAAATATTATAGTTAATGTTTCATACAAAAAAGGTATATATATTGGTTCTCAACGTGACAGTAGGATTCAGAACCAAAAGATGAATTCCGAATTAAAAATAAAATATTGGATATTCAGGCCAAATAAAATTTCAGTTTTTAATGAAACAGTAGAATTTTGAAATAAATAGATGAATTTCCAACCCAATATATGAATTTTCAACCAAAAAAGTCGATTTCGGACTTAATGTTTCAAAAAAAGAGGAAAAGATTTCAATTTTTAACATGACAGAAAAATGGTGTACGAAATGGATGAATTTTAAAACGAATAGTTTCATTTTAACCAAAAAGATCAATTTTGAATTGAAAATATAATAGATGATATTCCAACCAAAAAATATGTAAATAATATTCAGCATTGAAGCAGAATTTCGAATTGAATATATGAATATAAATAAAAATTCAAATTCGGAGTACAATATATTATAGTTGATGTTCCAAAACGAAAAAGATTATAATTTTCAACATGACAGTAGCATTTCAAAATAAATTGATTTATTTCAAACAATCACTTGAATTTTGAACCGAAAAGATTAATTGTGAATTAAAAACAAAGTATTGGATACTTGAAACAAGAAATTGGTAATTTTCAAACTAAAAGTAGAATTTCAAACTAAATAGAGGAATTTTTCAACAAATAGTTGAATTTTCAACCAAAAAGACGAATTCTGAATTGGAAATATAATAGTTGATATTTGAAACAAAAAAAGTTAATTTTCAACATGAAAATGAAATTTTCGTCTAAATAGATGAATTTTCAACCAAATAGTTTAATTTTCAACCGAGGAAGTCAAATTCGGCGTAGAAAATATTATAGTTAATACTTCAAGAAAAAAAATGTTTTAATTTAACATGACAGTAGAATCCCAAACCAAATTGATTGAATGTTTGTACAAATAGTTGAAAAAATTGTGAATTGAAAACAAAATATTCGATACTTGAGTCAAGAAAATGTTAATTTTCAACATAAGAGTAGATTTTTGAACTATAAGATGCATTCCCGACCAAGAAAGTCGTATTTGGAGTAAAAAATATTATATTTGATTTTTCAACAAAAAAAAAAGATTTCAATTTTCAGCCTGACATTAGAATTAAACTAAATAAATGAATTTTCAAACAAAAAGATGAATTTTCAATCCATTAGATAAATTCTGAATTGAAAATACAATATTTGACATTTCAACCAAAAACATGAATGTGAGTTGAAAATACAATAGTTGATATTTCAACCAAAAAGATGAATTCTGAGTTTAAAATATAATACTTGATATTTCAAACCATAAATCTAATATTCTTCGATATAATGGTAGAATTTCAAACGTTGGCGCGGTTAGTACTTGGATGGGTGACCGTTTGGGAATACCGCGTGCTGTTAGTATGTTGGCGGGAGACTGGTGTCCTCTGTATTCAATTGAACCACTAATTACTCTTTACGAGTTACGCTTATCCCGCAAAGGATTATGGCCTTATGGCGCAAACTAATAAATTTCAATTGTGCAGCAATTCATATCGCTAGCGCAAAGAAATTTTTTTTTTATGGAAGATAAAAATTGCACATCTTCCGAATATCATTTTCCACATTCGCTGTTAAAGAGCGGTTTTTGGTCCCATGCATGATGCCTTCCTATGGAATCAGTTTCAATAATCAAAATGATAAATTCTGCAAGCCATTTTTTTTCCTCTGTGCTTTTCGTCAAACTATGTACATACTTCTGATAATCAGTCATGCATTACTTTTCAAGCATATTTTCAATTTGAATGTTCTCAGTTTTCACTGCATTGCTATATTAAAAGCAGGATCAAAAGTATTAAAAATTGATTCTGGTCAGGTGTCAATGTTAAGTGAGTTGACATCATTGATCGTCAGAAGCTTTTGGTCTCGATATTTTGAAACATGAAATTCGCGCATATGTAAAAATGTGTGCTTCCGACAAGAATGAATTTTCCTTCTGATAACCCTGTTGTCAACCGTACTTTATGCTTGATAGCAATCGATGTTCTTCATAATGTTGTTGCAGTTCATAGTGATATCGTCAGATTTAATGCGCAAAGGAACGTAAATAAATTAACAAAGTACTGACCACAATCTTGATGTGCGTTTTTCTTGATAGCAATCAATGAGAAGCATCTGTAAGATTACTTAAACTTTCCGGGAAATGAAAAAAGTAGAACACATCTGAGTAATTAGCAGACAGAGCGTCGATAAATTAAAAAAAAAAGATATGCCAGAATGTTTCTTGTGCATATGAATCGAAGGCAGAATGCATAATTCACTATTTCCGCTCGATATCTTAATCTCCTATATCCGCGATGTTGAAAGGCGAATACAAAAGAAAATTTATGTTTGTTCATAGACATTACGACCAGCCTATTTTATACAACTTGTAACGATGCGTGCATCGCTAGATCGATTGTCAAAGTTGTTACAAAAGTCAGATTTCAAAATTCCAGAACTAGAGGAAATCTTTCTTGATTTGAAATCACATTCGATGTTATGAACTTCCTAGTTTTTGAGGATATCTCTTATTTCTTTCTACTGATCACAAGGACAGGGTGGCAGTTTGTTAGGGAAATCGGGAAATAACCGGGAATTCATTTAAAAAACCGAGAATTTATTTGACCCAGCCTAGACAAATAAAAAATTTTACCAGGAAAATACGAGAAATGACCTCTTTGTTTTCATGAATGGGAAAGAAATCTTATGATTTTATTTAAAGCATGTAAATTTCCTTTAGTCTGATCCTAGAATTTTGAAATATATGTATCTATACTTTATAAGAAAAAGAATTTATATTTTTGTCTATTATAAGAAAAACCTTTTGCGAATTTGTTGCCCCATGAGATTTTTTAAGCTTATAGTTATTTTGCCTCTAATCTTGAAATTTAATTCAGATGTTCTTAGTTGTAAAAAAAAAACACTTGAAGAAGTTCTTTGAGTAGAATAGTAGTATTTTCAAGAAGAAATATTTCCAAATTAAAATTAGGAAACTTTTTCCAATTGTTCATTACGATTTATCATTTTTCTAAGTTGTATCATCAATTACTTAATTCAAAGTTGAACTCTTTTTTTGGAAAATAATTTTTCTTTTAAAGGCGAAGTATTAAATTTTAAATTTACCTCAAATTCAACACTTCTTTAGAAATCCATTCATCTTTTTGCGGTGAAAATTCAAGTATTTAGTTGAAAATTGATTTTTGAATTAGGAAATAAATCTATTTCTGTGAAAATTTCTGTACTTTGTAGAAAATTCGCCTTTTTGCGGAAAATGAATCATTATGGTTAAAAAAATCCAAATCTTTCACATAAAATACATTCATTACAGTTGAAGATTCATTATTTCACCTGGAAATTCATCAGTTTGGTTGAAAATTAATCTCTTCAACTGAGAATTTAATTGATACATCTTTAGTGAAAATTGATCTTTTCTAGTTAAAAATTTAACGATTTGAATGGAAATTTGTCTTTATGAATCGAAAATCCAATAATCCCGTTGGAAATTCACATATTTTGTTGAAAAATCGATATTTTGGATGAAAATGATCTTTTCCTTCAAAAGTGAATTTTCTTTTCTAAAATATCTTTTTTACGGTTAACCATATAATTTATACCGTTGAATATTTTGTATGTTATTCGAAAATTCATCTAGTGAAAAACAATTATGTTCATTCAAAAATTGATTTTTGAAGACAAAAACGTTATGATTCCATTTTTTGGTTGGAAATTATTTTCTTTATATTTTAAAATTCAACCTTTTCATTGGAAAACTGTATTTTATGGTTGAAATTTGATTTTTGGTAAAAAATTCAATTATTCTGCTCGAAGATCCATTCCTTCAGTTAGAAATTCGTGGTTCTGGTTCAAAATTCAACTGCTACAGTTAAACATTTACGTTTTTGTTCAAAAATTTATCATTTTGTTTCAAAATGTAACAATTTCTTTGGGAGTTAGTTTTTTTAAGTTAGTTTTTATTGTTATAAGTAATTTCTCAACTGCAACTTTAACTTATTGCAATGAATTCCATATTGTAGTTAAAAATTCCCTCGTGTGGCTATACATATAAATTTTTGAAAATTTTAAATTTGAGTATCCAAATTTCAGTTGACAGTGCATCTTTTGTTTCGGAAAAATAGAATTATCTGTTTGAAAATTCAACTTTTTCTGTGGAAGATTCTTTGTTTTAGTTAAAAAATCTATGTTTGGTATTGAACTTTTTTTTTACCTGGAATTTTACTGTTTCATTTTCGGTTGAAAATAATTATTGAATATTCACCTCTATGGTGAAAAATTCAAGTGCTTTTGTTAAATATTTATAATTTTAGTTGAAAATCCATCTTCTTGGTTTTAAATCTTACTGTTCCAGTTGAAGATTCATAATATTTTGTAAAAATTCATCACTTTCGTTGAAAAATTAACGATTTCGTTGGATATCCTTTTTTGCTTTGTTATCGTTAGTTGATTTTTTTTAGTTATAACTTTAATTGTTCCAATTTGTGTGGAAAAATTCATCATTTTGTTCGAAAATGGAACAATTTCTTTGGAAGTTAGTTTTTTTTAAAGTTAGTTTTTATTGTTATAAGTAATTTTTCAACTGCGAATTTAACTTATTGCAATAAATTCTATATTGTAGTTAAAAATCCTTTCGTGTGGCTACATAAAAATTGTTGAAAATTTTAAATTTGAGCATTCAAATTTCCGTTGACAGTGCATCTTGTTTCGGAAAAATAGAATTATCTATTTGAAAATACAACTTTTTCTGTAAACACAGTAAAAAAAATCTGCCCGCTCCGCGGGCACATTCTCATCGCGCGCTTCGCTCGCAAGTTTGAGCGCGCGTCTTTCGGATCTCGCGCTTCGCGCTCGAAGATAATCTCACCTCGCGCTCCGCGCTCGGTCATGAGTTTACCTCGCGCTACGCGCTC